>UELX01001494.1:0-43031 GCA_900480035.1 Eupelmus urozonus | reverse complement strand
TTGCATGCCACAACCTCATAACGACGATCTTCAAAAAACTGCCTTATGTAGATCTGGAAAAAAGGCAAAAATATATTACAAAGCATATGTTCATTCAAGCATACTAAACTTCAGCATAAGAGGTTAGAGAGGTTAGAGAAGGTTAGGGAAGGTTATATTATTTAAACAACGTATGTCTTTAAAGTAAAAAAATAAGTGTATCTGATAATTGTCGAGCCTGCAGTTGTCCCTCCAAGAAGTACGTTTTCAATATAGGCTTGATATTATTCACCGATCTTTATAAACCTATATTCAAGTTTTAACAAAACAAAATTTTGTACATGAATGTAGGTTTGCAAGAACCGGAGAGTAATATCGAATCTATATTCATGCTTATCAAGAAAATTTTCAATGTGAGCTCAAAAAATGTTTTATGTAGGTTTTTTTTATAACAATTTTGAAAAAGCATAATTCCAGTTACAAGAAAAGTACTTCTTGGAGGGACAACTACGGGCTCGACAATTATCAGATAAGTTTATTTTTTATTTTAAAGAGATACGTTGGTTAAATTATATAACCTTCTCTAACCTCTCTAACCTCTTATGCTGAAGTTTAGTATGCTGAAGTTTAGTGGCACGCAATATTTTGACGACCAGCAGAATAGAAAACAGCAAATTTTTCGATTTTCTTTATGGTCAGCATGGAAGTTCAGTATGTTTATGTATACCCAAGATAACAATTCTGTTTGTTTTCAGTTTTCGCTAATGGGAATATCATGGAAAACTGCAGCAGTGCTTTACCCGTGACCCTACTGTAAAATCTATTTATTATTTTTATACAGATTGTATACAAATAATTGTTCTATATACTTAAATAGTTCAAAATTTTATTAATCAAAGTTGTTTTTATAAAGTGGCCATATAAAATTTGTATAAGGATTTGGTTCTACAAAAACTTTATAAAAACTTTATAAAGTTTTTATAAAGTTTTTATAGAACCAAATCCTTATAAAAATTTTATATGGCCACTTTATAAACTTTTTATAGAATTTTTATTAAATTTTTTCACCTGGGAATTCACATATTCTAGTGAAAAGATTTTTAGCTTGAATGATTTGACACTCTAATAAATACCTTTGAACACATAAATATTTATTATTGTTTAATTCTAAATTATTGTAGAGTGGTCTATTTGAAATTCAGAGATCCTAAACTTATAGAATTTCAATAAAAAATGTTTTATTAATCAGGTCACTCCCTCCAAAATCTAAGGGGTTGTGGGCAGTCGAGATTTGTTAGTATTACTGAGTGATATGGAATTCCACACGTATTCAGAAAGAAAAAAGACAAAAAGCAATTTTGTCGGGAATATAACGATATATTTATAATAATGATAATTTCGTCCCAAAGTAAGATGTAAGTAGTTATAAATTCTGCTCTATTAATTTATTAATTAATTTCTACCTTATAACTAAGTAGCAAATTTTTAAAAAACCCATCATTAGCGCCTTTGATAAAAACTTGCTAAGATTACTATTGATTATGTACATAACCATTTCCGAAACCACTCCAGTAGATATTACCGGATTCTTCAGCAAATGCTGATGTTCCTTTTTTTCTAGTGTACAAGCTCATTCGAGTAAGGTAAAGCCGAGTCTTGTGATTAATGTACTTTACTTTTCCTCTTATAAATGAAGTCTCGTTATCAACCACTTTACATAAGTTTAAGTTCATTTCTCACAAATGTGTCAGGTAAAAGTGATAAAACTCATTAGCTCGGCGTGTCAACCGATTAGATATACGACGCTTCTTTAATGTGCTTTTCGCTTAACGCACCATAACTCTTTTGCTCCAAGTGTGCTGGCATTAACCCTTTGAAATGCGAACTTTTCTGTACAACAATGAATGAAATTGATTATGTATACATATAATAGTTTTGCGAATCGCTGATTATGAATTCGCTAATTGATTTTTGAAATTCAAAACGTCCTATTCTATATGGGTGGAAAAAATTGTCCAAACTATAAAAGGGGATCTTAGGTTTACTATGTACACATCTATTAAATTTTTAAAATTTAATGGATGCTAATTTAAGCATTTTCGACATTTTTGTGTACTTTGTTTTAAATTCCAGAGAGCAGTTTGCACATTTATCTCAGATCTAAAATAACTTCATTTACTTTCTACTAAAACCAAAGCTTTTTTAAATCCGATAAGATAATTGAATGTGATAAAATTCTCTTGACGTTAATTTCATTTCGGTCGATTAGATTTTATTTTTGTCTATAATAATTAAACTTCAATTAGCTCAGTAAACAGCATTTTCTTGTGGACAGTATTTTTTGCAAACTTTTTTCATTCTATTCTTTATAAGCTTTTCTTTTAGCTTTATAAAACGATAGCATTAATTAAGTAAAAAGAAATTGTCCTAATCCAATTCTTTAATAATAAAAAACCTTATACCCAGACCATCAACCCTGGTCTATCCAAACGCCCGCAGATACATTACACCGCTCATGACAGGCGCGTGCGCGCGCTTTCACGTACCCACCATGATATCGCGATATTCAGCGTGCGCGCGTCGATCCTTGCCGAGACGTTTTAATCTCTCGAGGCTTATCTCCTACCCCTGCCCCCTTTCCCTACAAACAATGCAATTTCGCAGAGGGCCGCTCGCGCCAGGTGTTGCCGTCGTCTTTCGAGGCCGCTTCTTCATTTTTTACATATCTGCCGGCGCGAGCGCTATTTTTCATGCGTCGCGTGCGCCCGGCGCGGCAGCGGGTCTACATTATGGAATTGTTAGTCGACTACCCTCGTTGCTGGCTGGCGGGGAAAGAAGAATTATTAGCGCGGAAATTGCGGTGTGAGAATCGGGCGCGCGGCCGCGTACCGATGAGCGGTGGAATTATGCTTTTAGTTGGATTATTGTGGTCGAGCTTGTGCTCAGGGCTGCGGAGAAGTGGGAGGTATGCGCGAGTTGGCTTGAGCGTATAGAGTTCGGTCATTTAAAGAGCTGGAAATGTTAAGTATTTAATTAGACGGTCGAATCGAATTCGTTGCAGTATTTTCTGATAAATTAATTGGTCTTAGAAAAATGAATATATTAAATGTATTCTATAAATGATAAAATACAAGTAATCGTGTAAAAAACAAATTACATTTTGTTAATCTCATGTCACCTTTTTATTACTTAATCAATTTACTTAAACTCACATAGTAGAATATTCGAAACATTTATTTTAAAAACATCTATCGTACCAAGAAAATAGGATGAAATTGTAAATTACTTTTACATATAGTTCTGCATAAAGTAGTAGTAGGTGTTTTTGTTAAAACGACTTCTGAAACTCAATATGCCCACTTGTCACTTAATCTATATAGACACACGTGTTCGTTTAAACTAGGTTTGATGGTTTGAATATAAGATATTTCAATTTTTTTAAAACATAAATGACAAAACGGTTTTTTTTTTTAAAATTGTTTTAATCTATTCATGCATTTCATCCTGAATCCATCTGCTGAACTCATCAGTATGGCAATTGTATTAATACAGTCAAAATAATCATGTATATACTTTTGTAGAAAAATTAAATCTTATTCCTTCTCTGATGAAAAAAGCATCAAATAATCTCTTTAAAGATAACACTGACAGCTCAAAAAATTTCTCCAAAAAAGCAAATCTATCTTATTTAATTTAAACAGAAACACAAATTGAGAATTCATTACTATTTATTTTATAATTTGCACTAAAGAATTTCATCTTTTGTTTCGTTATCCAATACACAAGCATTTTTAAAAGTTCAGCCCGATAATTTTTTTGAAATATAAGATAAACTGCAGTATATAAAATTTTCACTGAGTATATAAATCGTTAAAAATCTCCAACGCTTGAGTTAAACTTTATAAGTGAATGTGTGTGTGATGTGTGCGTGTGCATGTATGCAATGCGTGCGGTTCGGTGCCGCCGATTATTTCTTCGGTGTGCGCACGGCTCATTGGTCCAGTCATACCGGAAGACAAAAATAAAGAGAGAAAGAAAGCTAAATATATTGAGAAATATTTCGTCAGATTTGTAAAGAGCTATGGATATGTGAAACTTGCGCATCAAAATACGGAGTTACTTAAAGTGCTTAGTAAATATCTCAACGTTAGAGTTTACCATTTTTGTATCTGTAACGTTAATAAAATAAATTAAGGCAAAGAAATATGTTTAGAATGTATGTGTGTCTGACAATGCTCGGATGTTTCTACTTACAAAATTTTTCGTTACAATATGTAATTTTTTTGATATTCTAAACTACTGATAAGATTTTATTAACACATAGATAATAAATTGATTAACCTTTAAAAGGGAAATTTAAACTAGATTCATAAGCAATTCTCAGCAAGCTAGAAAATAGTAATTATAACCATATCCAGGCAATCGATTATAGCAATTTCTTACCTCGTTCAATTCTATTGTGACCCGCGCAAAAAAACGCAAAAAAAAAAATAATTGCCAAACTTTTTGAAAAAAAAAAGAAACCCTTGCCGGGCAGGTAACATGCGATGCAGACCTTGTATCCGGGCGGGCTTACAAAATGAAACGTGCAGCCTCCTAACGATGGTAATAAATAGGTTTTTCCGACAACGCACGCGAGAAAGACTCTCTCTCGTTCGCTCTCTTCTCGTCGGGATTTATCGCACGTTCGGCGATTTATCGGCGATGCGCCGCGCGCGCGGCTCCCGCTGATAGATACGCGAAGAGCGCGAGCCGCTGCAGTGTCCGGTGTAAATATTTTGCTTGAGAGAAAGAAAAAGAGAGCACGTAGAAAGATGGCGCCGGATTTTTATTTATCTTTGATAAATAAATAACAAATGTGTAAACGGTCATTGTACATGTGGGTGCACGGGAAGGAAAACTGATATTGAGATATTTATAAAAAGATTTTAATCCTTTTCTGATGTTGGTTTGTTTACAGAAACTGTATCCTTACTTGCTAGCAATAACATGAAAAAATTAGCTATGATATAGCGAAATAGTATCTGTAGTATGAACCATAAAACAGAATTAAAAAAGAGAAATTCTTATTACTCTCGAAATAGAACGAGTCGAATTCCTGTTTTTGAAACCTCCATTTCAACTTTAATCTCCGTTCAAACGTTCAAGCGTTTCCGCGCTCCCATCTGACAAAGCGCCAACCCTCTCTCCGGAAAAAAAAACCGAAAAGCACACTCCCATTAAAGAAATCGATTATGAAATCCCTAGTGTTATTAACCAAAGAAAAATGACAGAAGCCATCGGGTCCAAGCGATAGCAGTTAAGCCTGAGCCGGCAGGCATTGTAGACGCATTATCGGCCCTGCCCCCGGACGATTTATACATTTAAAGCGCGGCCGGCGGTGTGGAGGCGGCTCTTATGAGTGGTCGTTCTTGCTCGATTGGCGAAATCGAATATCGGGCCTGGCGGGGCTCTGTGTGTGAGCCGCTTTTCGAGCCCGTATAAAGCAAACGAGCAGGTTTGATGATAGAGAGAGGGGGAGAGAGTTGGAGCAAGGGAGCGCCTGGTGTGCTGCTCTCGATTCGCTTGCTTGATGAGAGTGACCGGCTTTGAGGATGGAGCGAGGTTTGCTGGAAATCACTTTGCCTTTGGTATAATGTCTAAAAATGTTTATACTACGCCTTACGGTTAATTTGATGAATGTTGCTCTGAGAAAAGTTATTTAGCTTTATTGAGGCTTTTTTTTATGCATATAGATTCTAGAAAGGTTTTGATGGTTAAATCTAAACAGTCCTTTAAATATTTTGACTATCACGACAGATTTCTACCCTTAGTGAAGATATATGTGTAGGCTACAAAATATAAATGTAGATATATCTATATTATATATACTTATTTTTTTACCTAAATAAAAATATGTGGTATTGGATAATGTTTGATTAAACACATTGTCAAATTGGTAAAGTATAACAATATGAATTTTTAATTACATCATATAATATTTTGTACATGTAGAAGTTAACTGCTACCTTCACCAACTTAATATCCTATATAATCAGAAAGATTGAGAAAACTTTTATTAAAAAAACTTGTTTTCTAATCATTACATAGCGGTGCATTAATGAATACATCCATAATTTTTGTTTTAGTCAACAATTACTCACAAGTAAGCTCCTCCCTAAAAGTGTTGCGTCAGCTAAATAAAATACTGCATAAAAAGATTTACAATCTCATAAAGTCATTAAAAGCTTCGTTGCAAAAGAAAAAAATCCAAGTAGGCGCTACATTAAAAAAAAAAAAGAAAAAGAAAAAAAAAGGAGAGCGAAACTCCCGCGGCACAAAGCTGCGGAGACTCATTAATTCAAGTGAATTATACCTAGAAAGAAACAGAGAGTGTATGCATGCGCGCAAGCAAGATAGAGCGAGAGAGCGAGAGAGTGAGAGAGAGAGAAGAAAAAAAAGATGATTAAGCAGGCCTATAATAAAGAAACATCTCTTTTCTGCCTTTCAGGGTGCGCGTTTCTGACCTACTACAGCCGTGACAGTGCAATCAGCGCCCAGAACGCTCTGCATGAGAAGCGGACTTTGCCAGGGGTGAGTTTCTCTTTGTTATCGGGTGGGGCTGAGCGCGCGCCGGCCAGCGAGCGGCGCGCGCTCGGAACTTTCTCTCTGCAGATTAAAGTTTTAGTTACGGCATATCGTTATGCGAGCGGTCGGCTCGCTCGGGCTCACAGAAGTGTTGAAAAGTCTCATGCATAAAATTTTCGTTTCAGTTTACCCGCCGCCCAGTGAGCGCGCGTCCTTTTCCATTCGGCCCTTTTTTTTTTCTTCCCAGCTTTTGAGACTTGTTTTCTCGACATTTTTTCGGCGGTTTGATCTTGGAATATTAATGTGCCGGCGAGCGGTTTTACGTGCTCTGAATGTTTTTTTAAAGATGTGATACCGACTATTTTTGGGGAAATGCTTGATCCGATACTAAGTAATTTTTGAGAAATTATTTTTTAATGCGACGTTTTATACTTTAATTTCAATCAAGTAAAAAGTAAACGTCAGCTAATCTATTTAAGTTGAAAACACTTTCAAAGTGCGATTCCCCGCCATTCGGCAAAGGACACGTCAAAGAGCATTTGCAAATACGAAAAACTTTGCGAGCGCAAAAAAGTAGCCGGGAGAAGAAAAACATAAACGAGCAGCGTCAGCGTAAAGTCAATGTACCAGGGTGGCTCGCACGCGGGCGAATATTAAAATGGCTCCGGCACGACAAGTTAATCTCTTAACGCCTAAAGGGTAGTTAGAGTGAGAAGGGCGGAGGGGGACAAGGGGCGCTTGAAAAATAGCAACAGCAGAGACGGTTGAGGGTGTGAGGAGCGGGAGTTGCATCGACTTCGTGCACGGCCAAAACACGGGAATTCGAGCTAAAGGGTAGGTTTTAATGATGTTTGATTAGTTGTGATGTTAATGATACGTAAATAGTGCTGAGTCTATATGTTATGATTATGAAGTTATTTGTATTATTAAAAATAGTTTGGGAACATTTATAATACCAAATTGCTGTTGAAAGAATAGACATTTTTTCGTGAAAAATTGGCTGGATTAAAAATTTTATAAAAAGTGGTGAAATATACTTAATACATATAAAGAATTTCAAACATTTATTTTCACTTTCAACTCAATAACTGTAGGTGAGCCTCCCTAGTTTTCTTTTTTTATTATTAAAAAGATCTGAATTCTTTTTAAATTCAAGTATCTGCTAAAAGTCGTAAAAAATCTTTGCACTCTGAAAATATTTAAACAATTTTATTAGTTTTTTTTTTAATAAAATTTTTTGCTTCCAGAATAATTCAAATGTTTTCCTTACCTGCATACTTAAATATTCGTACACATTAATACATTCAACAATAAACCAAAAACACCAATGCAAAGAAATTCCTACTTAAAACAAATCCACAAAACTTCTCCATTTCAATTTCTCCACCCCCTGTCCCAAAAATCTCACCGAGCGCCAGTGCTAATTTATTTTCACGAGCCGGCCCGTAAACATCGCGAATCGTCAGCGTCGAATGACAAAGTCGAATTTAAAAGCAGCCGCGCGCGAGTGCCAGTAAAACAGCAGTTCGCCTTATCCCTAGCGCTCGGCGCTTAATGCCGAAGCCTTGGCCGTGTTCCCTCCCCATTATCCCCCGTGGCGCCTTCCTCCCTCGTCTCCTCCGGGGGAGCTAAAGGCTAGCGTGGACTCCAAGAGAAAGAGAAGAGAGAGCGCGTTATGTTTCGTTAATCTGTCCCCCTCTCTTTGCGAAACAAGGAAAGCGCCTATGTGTGTGTCTTCTTGGCACCACTGCCAGCGGAAATCGTTTTAAATATTATACCGAGAGACGCGGCGCACGCGCGCGCGCTCGCTTGAATTATGACTTTATGAAGAGCCGGACCAAGCTCGTCTGTGTGCGCGTGCAGCTCGGAGAATGTACGTGGATGAGGATTTGTGTGGACGAGTTTTCCTATGCAAATAAGCAAGCATTACGAGGATGTGTCTGTGAGAAAGGAGGATAGAGAGACGGAGGAAAGATAAAGGAAGACCTGATAAAAAGTGACATGAATCCAGCTGGAAGAAAGCGTGAGATCAAACGAGATTATATGAGCTTTATTTATTCTGAGATAATATCAGACAAGTAAAAACAAGGATAAATACGGGGAAAGTTAGGAGAATGCAAGGAGAGCAGTACTTAATTGCAGTAGATGCATGAGAGAGGAAAATATGAAATAAAATATTTGGACGGAAATTATCGTTAAAAATACAATTTTCTTTTATGTTTTACTATATTAGTTTAAGTTCAAAATTTATTAAAAAAAGTTCCATTCTAAAAATTAAGACATCGATTTTTCAAAATTTCCGCAGCCATTCTTAACCCAGTCCAAATCACTCGTTCAAATCCGTTCTTCCAGGCCGAGCCCTCTGAAACGCTTACAAAGCGACCTTATTTATCCAAGCGCTCTTGCGTCCGGCCGACTCGTTCTTACCTGGCTCGATCGGCCTACATAACGCTTCGGGCCGCATAATAACTGCACCGGGGGGTGATACACCTGAGGCCATAACTCGGTGCCTCGGCGCGCGCTCGCGCAACTCCCGCTGGGAGCCGCTTTCATAAACACGAAATAGGAAGCGAAACTCCTACACACAGCCGCGCAATAATAATGCCTTTGGCCGGCGGCAAGTCCGAGACCTAAACTTAGCTCGTAATCGTGTCTAACGCACAAGAAACATGGCCGCGAGCATGCATGATGCTCGTCTATTACGCGCCGGCCTCTCTGCCGCATTATCTGGGCCCGGCTGTAAGACGCGGCCGGCCGGTTTTAAGCCCTGATAAATACTATCGCGCAGCGATACTCAGCCTCCTGCCGCGTGCCGGTAGACCTTTGATGCCGATTCGAGCTCCGGGAAATGCGGGACCAGTGGGGGCTTTTGCTCTGATGGTAGTTTGTTACGTCATTTTATTAGAGGCTTTAGTTGTTTTCTTGAATTTTTCAAGGCAGACGCGAGGGCAGTTTTGCATAGTAACAATTGTCATTGAGAAAATTTTAATAAATTTAACTTAACATCTTCTTCAAAAAATTTTATTTCAAGTACGAGAAATAATTTGACAAAATTTATGCGGATCTTGTTAAATGAATAATTACATGCAATCACAATACAATTTCTGACGATTCAGTGTCTCAATTTATTATTATGTACTTAAGCTCTTATAATTATTCTAATTGATGTCTAAATTTTTCAATGAATACAATTTTTCCCTAAACTATTTGAAATCATAATAACATAAATCCATAAATTGTTTTAAAAAGACATTATCTATCTGATTCTAATAAAATTTTAGTTTACCACTCATCAATTTTATTGTTAAACATTTAAATAATAAATTATTTTCTTTCAAGATGTTGTTAAGTCTCATTTAAAGAAAAAATAATTATAATTTTGGAACTACTATAGTGCTGCAAAAAGTATATATGTAACCGTGTCATTAAACTTTAACAGCCATCAATCTCGTCATTACCCTAACCTCATTGTTGCTAAGCGAATTACCTTGCTTGCGCTTGCCTTCGCAAACACGATGATAAATTCACGTGGAATTGATTTTGGGCCGACGCAGCATCAACACAGCTACATGCAGCAGCAACAGCAGTAGTAGTACCAACGCTTGATATCACGCATTACGATCTTACATAATGCATCGTAACGTGCATTTTCATGCTTCGTCGATCCAATCGGTCAGCTCCCGGTAAGGATTATTAGCAAGTAAACCAAGTAAAAGATAGTTTAGAAAAAGAATTTATTTAAAAATATAATTAAATTATTTGTATATATCTTAAGAAAGAATTATAGTGAAATAATCTAAATATAAAAAGCATTGTATAATTACTTTGTTTTCTTAATTTTTAAGATATTATGTATCGTTACATGGAATAATTTAAACAATACCTTTTATCTGCAGTTTATATTCCGAAATTTACCAAAAGTCTCAATATGTATACTAAAAGTTAGCAAGTTATAAAGCAAAAGTTCTAGGTCACGTGGTTTAACTCAGACGTTGTTATTGTGTAGTCCATCAATTAGTTTATTATGTTAAAAGACTACGCAAACCGTGTCCGTTTTTCCTGAGCATCGAGTCTTCTTTTCTAAATAGTTCTTTCAACACTATATTGGCTTAATAAAATGAGGAAAGATTAAAAAATACTTACAATTTTGTAAACTAAAAACGTATTTTGAAAACTACGTAATGAAATCTATAACAAAACTTTCGTTGCTGCCTTAAGAGCCGCTAAGTTATTAATAGTCTCTATCTTATATTTGCATTTGAATGCGTGAGTAACAATACAATAATAAATGCTATCCAACCATGAGGTGAGTACTAAGATGGACCAATGCCTCGTCGTCGTTAACAGTATCACTATTTAAAACTCTTTTTACGAATTAATTATTTAACACTGTCTTACGAATGATGTTTTATAATATTACAATTTATTTTTAAATGAATAATTAAAATATTATATGAACATACTTAACAAATAAATAATAATTAAATTCGAAATTTTACTTCCTGTTTATTTTGCTTAAAAACATTAATTTTTGTACTGTAATAATGATACTTAAAATGTATTATTTTTAATGATTTTAAGTACAATATTTTTCAATCGATAATTTCTTTTCCTCGAGCTATATTATTATTTTTTCATTTATTACAAATACGTACATATTTATTGAGATTAAACGCATATTATCCGCTTTATACGCATTCTTCTTTCAGTTCATCTTACGACATTTTATTAAAAAATTCCATTATAAGAGTAAAATAAATCTTCTAATTAAGGAAAAATTATAAATTAAAAAATCTAATAATTAAAATTATAAATGTGTTTAAAAGTGGTATTAAATTTTTAAATATAATTAAATTATCTTGTATAAATATTATATAAAATTGAATATAAAAATAAATATCATCGATGTATTTAAAATTGAAATAATAATGAGAAAGAAAAACGTATACGAAAAGATATTGTTTTTATATGATATCATGGTAAATAGAAAATAGATGTAGTTAGTTATGTATAAAGAAAAATGCCGTGGGTACCTTCTAACACTAGTTTGTTCAACTTTTGTTTTGACAATGGATATATATTATCATGTCATCAACCATTTTTAATTTTGTTAACTATTTTATCTCAACTATTTGGTAATTCTGAAGACGATAAGTATAACAATTCGAAAGAACCTGACAATCAATATGATTTTATAATCGTTGGTGCTGGAAGTGCCGGCTGTGTTGTAGCTAATCGTTTAAGCGAATTGCCAAATTGGAAGGTATTTAAATAATTATTTAAATTAATCTTTAAAAATATATCAAGTTCATTTATATACTGACACCTTAGGTATTACTATTAGAAGAAGGTAGTGAAGAACCAACTGTCGCTGATATACCTGGATTACAACCAATATTACATCGAAGTAGTATTACTCATAATTATCCCTTGAATTTTGAAAAAACAGTATGCAAGTCATTTATTACAAAAATAGTTAAACCTTGTTCAGTTGTTCGTGGAAAAGTAATGGGAGGATCTAGTACAATTAATAATATGTATTACATACGTGGAAATAAGCAAGACTACGATGACTGGGAAAGTGCTGGAAATAAAGGTTGGAGTTGGAAAGAAGTCTTACCATATTTCAAAAAGTCAGAAAATATGTTGAATCCCGAAGTAAGTTAATATAATTGCTTTATATTTTTGCAATTATTGGATAATTTGAACAACACTATAAAAAATGACAAAACTAAATATTACTAGTACTATTTGTTAGAAATAGAATTTTTCATGATTTTATTAATTTATTTATTTATTTAACACATTAAACGGGCTGAAAGCCCTCTACAAAAGACATACTATTGTAATGAATTTAACTTAATAAACATGCATTAAAGATCTTAACGCCTTTTTAAAAATAGAAATTCTGTCCAAAGGTGAGATCGGTTTCGTCCTTTCTTTAAAAAGAATCATCGGTTTAACAATTTTTTTAGACGCCATAACCATTAAATTTTAACTATATAAATGCTTAATTCAAATGATTTTTTAGAAATTACTCCCTGATGATCGACAATATCATGAGACAGGAGGCTATTTAAGTGTTTCTATCGACGAACTTACCAAAGAATCGAAAACAATGCTTGATGCTTGGACGGAATATGGCTTACCAGAACGTGATCCTAATAGCGGGCATCAAATAGGTGTTTACAGATTTCAGTATACAATAAATAATGGTACACGAGCAAGTACAAATACAGCATTTATTAGATTAATCCGTGGCAGTAGACCAAATCTTACAATCAAGTCCACTTCTCGTGTCATAAGAATTATCATTGGCAAAAATACAAAACGTGCGACTGGAGTAGAATACGTAACTTCAGATAATAAGATCATAAAAGTTTATGCAAATAAAGAGGTCATTATTTGTGCTGGAACCATTGAATCTCCAAAGCTTTTGATGCTGTCGGGAATTGGTCCAGCAAAAGATCTTCGTGCAGCTAACATTGATGTTATTCAAGAATTGTCAGTGGGTAAAAATTATCATGATCACGTAACTTTTCCTACATTGGAAATTATATTAACAAAAAACGAATCTTTTGGACCATTCAAAAATAAAATTAAAGATATCAATTCCTGGATGACTTATCGTACAGGTCCTTTAGTGTATAATGGTGTGACAAATATAGTTGTTCATTGGAATACTTCTGAAGATAATACTAAAGGACTCCCAGATGTCCAAATAGGTTACACGAATGTTCTGTTAGATGCAGATATTTCGAGCGTTCCATCATTATATACCATGCTATCATACCATAATAGTATTGCTCCAGTTTTATTATTATTAACACCAAAAAGTCGAGGTTACATTACCTTGAATAGAACTGATCCAGTATGGAGTGATCCATTGATTTATGGAAATTATTTATCAGATTCTCAAGATATTAAATCATTGATTGCAGGAAGTCTATTTGAAAGAAAAATTTATGAGACAAAAGCCTTCAAAAATTCTGATTTTACAGTACTCAGGCTACTTGATCCAGATTGTATAAGATTTATATTTAATCAGACAAACTACTATGAATGTGTTATTAAAAATTTTGCACAGTTTGGTTTTCATTCAGTTGGTACTTGTAAAATGGGACCATCAAGTGACCCTCAAGCTGTCGTTGATCCTAGATTGCGCATTCATGGTTTGAAAGGCTTAAGAGTTGTAGATGCATCTGTCATTCCAAAAATACCGAGAGCAAATATTAATGCGCCAGTAATTATGATAGCTGAAAAAGCTTCTGATCTTATAAAAGAGGATTGGTCTTGACACCTAACAATTTAAAAGAATTAAAAAGAAAAATACAATTACTTAAACTTATTCAATAGATTTTGATATATTATTTTATGATCAATTTTGTATTTGTAATTAATACATAATCAATTCATTTTATTTGTTGAATCATAGCTCGATAGCAATGGGGCCATGAAATAAACCTATATTCAAATATTACATAAGACTCAAAAGATTTTCTCTTAGTATTCGAGTCAAATCAAGTTGCATTAAAAAAAATTAGACTTCTCACACTTAAAATGTACCTATAAATTTTATAAGGCTTAAAAAGAATGAAAAATTTTCTCTTGTACACTGTATGATTTGTAATTATTTTCAAGTCTATGCTTGTCTAACTTATACATTATAAAATTTGTATACCGTGCAAATATTGTAGTTTATAGTAGAAAGTTTTATAACATCAAATCATTTACGTATATGAACGCATACACCTTGTTAAAAGTACATACAAATAAACATTTGGAGTTAATGTTTTTTTTTAAAAATACAACAAAATTTTGAATTTTTATTATTTTTACTATTTAATGAAATCCCTGGTAGAGTGTTTCAAAATTAACTTATAAATATATAATATTCAAGTTTGAAATTATTGTAACTTTATTAGAATAGTTAAAATTATTTGAGAACAATGATTACTAAATTAAAAACCAAATTCAAAACATTCATAAAATAAATAGTACATTATGCACCAAGGGAGTAAATTCGCAAATTATTCCCGAGGGTGGTTTGTAATTACCCGATGGAATAATTTACTTTACTCTCGAGGTGCATAAAGTACTTTATTCCCACCTTAACTGTCGTAGCTTATTTATTTTTATTTGATTTTTTCAATAATTTTTCTATTTATGAGTTCTTTAGTTGAGATAGCAACAGCTTGGTTCGATAAAGATCAATGTTTAATTTTATTAAATAATTTTTCTATTTCTTCTAATAAAAATTCTAGCAGGGAAATAATGGCCGACGAGGGAAATAATAGCCTAGGAGAGAAATAATGGGCCATTAATTCTCGCCTCGAGTTTTGCGGGAATAATGGCCATTATTGTTGAGGTAAGAATAAAAAAATATAAGCTCTTATAGCCAACATTACGAATAAAACTATGTGAACTCGTATTTGTATATGGATGTAAATGTTTTGATTCCAAAAGAGAAATAAAGTTTACTTTTTTAAATTAATAAATAAAGAGAAACAAAAGTAAAAAGTAAGAAGTACACAAAAGGAAAACTAGAAGTTTATAATGAGACTGCATGAAGATTAAATGTCAAAATTCATGAACGATAGAGTCTACTTGAACAAATATGAAGTTTGGAAAAATAAGGAAATTATAATAAAATAAAATAATAAATAAACTGTCATAATTAAATCTTTTTTTTTTTATATACGATTATTTTTTTTAAATATGATTATAATTTAAAATATATTATAGATGTAAAAAAAATGAAAAATTTAATATTAGTGTATAAATTTGGTATTATCAGTGAAAAAAATTAAATATTTTATTAGAAATTTGATCTAAGAAAACGTCGTCATCGATGAGATTCTAGTAATTATATGTATTTATATTAAAAATTTTTTGTCTTCTGAAAATCTTAATACTGGAACATGCTTTTTAAACGAGAGTTGAAAGTAAAGTAAAATGCTCAAAGTTTGAATTAAATCGATTGATTTGTTTATTATAATTATTATTTAGATAGATTTTTTATAAAACTAAAACTAGTCGAACAATGACGTGGTATCCATCTGTTTCATCAGATTGTATAAGAAATGATCTTATTTCGACTTGTCAGACGTCGTTCATGACTTTTTTAGCTGTAATTGCTCAATATATGAGTCACTCAAGAGATGACAAATTTCATAGAATAAGAAAAGAAAAGTTTGAAGCAGAAAGAGATGAACACGATTTTATTATTGTCGGCGCTGGAAGTGCTGGTTGTGTTGTGGCTAATCGATTAAGTGAAATAAAACAATGGAAGGTAATAATACTTATATCTACAATTTTAAAATACTTCTTTAAAATATTCAGTACTCATTTTTTTCATTTCTGGTTCAGACATATAGTAATTTTCGAATTATACAATTATAAATATAATAATAACAGTTTTTAGTTCTGATAAAATTAATTTTGAGCATGGAAAACTTTTGCCAAAAAAATCTAATACACAGAACATGTTTTAAACCTAATTGATGGTTTTTCTTAGATTTTACTGTTAGAAGCTGGAGAGGAAGAACCAATAGTTGCAGAAGTTCCAGCTTTGCAGCCATTACTACTTCAAAGTAGTATTGACTATAATTATCAATTTCAACCAGAACCTTTCATTTGTAAGAAAAATCCAAATCAATTATGTACATATTCTCATGGTAAAGTAATGGGTGGAAGTAGTACTATTAATAATATGGGATATGTACGAGGAAATAAGCAGGACTTCGATGACTGGTCAAAACTTGGAAATGTTGGGTGGAGCTGGGATGAAATTTTCCCATATTTCAAAAAATCTGAAGCTGAAAAAAACACTGATGTTAGTATAAAATATTATGTTTTTATTTATTAATCGCGAAAAATTGTAATTTAACATTTAAAATTATTTAAAAATATTAGTTCAAAAATTGAAAACTTAAGTAGTAAGACAGTTGAAGGGCCATGTAAATTTAATAGGATATCTGTTGAATTTTCATTCGATTAGTTTATCATATTATTTTGTAAGCTTTTATTAAAATTTTCTTTTAGGAAATATCTAATGAAGATTTAAAAAGTAAAAATACAAGTGGTTATTTACAAATTGAAATACCAAATTATACTACGGATCCCAAAGCTAGTGAAGTAATTTTCGAATCTTGGAAGAATTTAGGCATGACTGAATTCGACTTAAATTCGGGAAATGAAATAGGTATATCTAAATGGTATGTCACAACTCATAACGGATCTCGACAAAGTACGAATGCTGCCTTCATAAGACCGATCCGGGATAAAAGATCAAATCTTTCTGTTCGGATTAACTCTCGTGTTATAAAAATTATTATTAATGAAAAAACTAAACGTGCTGTTGGAGTAGAATACGTAGATTCAAATAATACAGTTAAGAGGGCATACGCTGAAAAAGAAGTGATAATTTCAGCAGGAGTTATTGATTCTCCAAAACTATTAATGCTTTCTGGAATCGGCCCAGAGAATGACCTTATTGAAGCTGGAATCAAGGTTTTAAAAAATTCATCAGTCGGTAAAAACTATCATGATCATATTAGCCTTTCTCCTATGACAATTTTATTAAAGAGAATGCCAATAACATTTGAGAGTACCGATCGTAAAATCAAAGATTTGCTTTGGTGGTCAAAAACACATGAAGGACCTTTAAGAAAGATCGGTGCTGACACTAATTTGATTTTTCTCAATACTTCCGTAGAGACTCGCCAAAGACTTCCAGATATTCTCACAGCCTATTACAATATTTTCCAGTATAGAGAAATAAATTTGCAAGAATCTAGTTTCGCATTCATGCCGTTTCACAGTGGACTTAATACTTGGACTATATTAATATCACCTAAAAGCCGAGGGTATATCAAATTAAATAAAACCGATCCAATTTGGAGTCAACCATTAATTTATGGCAATTATTTGACTGATCCTCGAGATGTCCAAGCTCTAGCTGAGGGAGTTATAATAGGAAGTAAAATTTTTAGGACCAGTGTTTTTAGAAGAAGTAATTTGCAAGTAACTAGAATATTAGTACGTGATTGTGCTCGATTTTGGTTTAATGAAAGCAGCTACTTCGAATGTGTAGCAAAAATTTATGGTTTACCAGTATTACACGCGGTCGGTACCTGCAAAATGGGTCCAAAAAATGACTCTGAGGCAGTAGTTAATCCAAAACTACAGGTATATGGGATTAGAAATTTAAGAGTAGTAGATGGATCCATTATGCCAGTAGTGACAAGAGCAAACACGAATGCACCAATAATTATGATTGCTGAAAAAGCGAGCGATATGATAAAAGAAAGATGGTTATCAAATGATTGAGCACATGTATAAAATTAATTTTAGTAATAAGACAACTATAATATATTATAACAATATCCTTAAGTAACCTATAGATTATTTTTGTATATAATCAACAATCATCTATACCATAGTTTATCATAAAAATATTTACTGTAATATAAAACTATAAATTGATTAATTTAAAAAAACATCAAAACGCTGACTGTAATTATTCATACTTCCTTTGTCTTTCTCATTTCCAATCGAATGTTCATTACTGCTATAGTCATGCCATGTCTTGATGAATTATCAAGTCAAAATTGACTATCGTTGAATCTTGCGGCTTTTGAAAAACGTGAGAAACTCTGTCTCCGTTTTCTTCCTGAGCGATAATGCGAGCCGTGATCGGAGAGTGGATTATACCGAAGCGGCGCGCCTCTTTCGCGAGACGTGAATCGATTGACGCAGAGTTACTTAGGCGAAATTAAACGATCCCACGGAATCCTTTTATCGAAATCGAAGGAACGCCTGTGACGCCCGGCGGCGTCTTAATACTCTCTTGCTAGCCTGCTTCTGTGCTCCTTTTTTTCGCTTTAACCCCTTTTCCTCATCGCTTTCTCCCATTAAGGGCGTAAAGCTGATGAGGCTGTAGACGATGGAGAAAGGAAAGATACGGAAAAAAAAGAAAAAAGAACTTGAGGTAAATCATAGCGTGAAATTGGACGGTGATGAAAATGAAAAGATATATAGTAGTATTGGTTTAGAGTGAAATTAATTCCATTTTATAATGACTCCCATTAAATGACACAAGTTTAACTTTGTTACAATCCATGAAAATAAGATTGATGTCCAACTACGATTTTCTTAAAACTGCTGATTATTATAGCTTGACCAAATACATTCAATTTTATTTTTTAATTTTCCATTATGTACTTAATTTCTTAATATATCGATATCTTTTGTTTTATTAGTTGTTTTATAAGTCATTTTAATTCTTGGAGTCATTTAAATCAACCTATAATATAAATATCAAATTATCTTATATAAACAATATTAAATATTGATAGTTATTTTAAAAGAACTCAGTTGCTGGTGAGAGAAATTTTTTAATGACTCATATGTAGCTTTTGTTATGAAAAAAGTAGTCAATACGAGAAACTTTCTAATGCACCTTGTTAGATTTTTTTTGATAAGTCCAAAAAAGATTATATTTCCTGCAAAAAAAAAAAATGTTATCCTGAAACTTCTAACAAAGAAACAAAAAAATCGCAACTAATGTTTAAAAAAATTTACATGTTTGTTTTATCTTAAGTTGTGCTATATTAATAAAGCAGATATGAAATTTGTCTTTAAATACTATATTTTTTTTGTACGTCTTCATCCCTTTTGTTTTGTCGTATTTACTTAAGACTGCAATCAATCTTAGTATTAGTAATCGATTTTGCTTAAAAATAAAGTATGTATTTAACATTTTTTAAAACCCTAGGCACTTTCAAAATTTAAAATTCTAAAAGTAAAAATCTTGCAGTCTCGCTTTATTAGTTGAACAAACTGGAGAAAGAACAAAAAAAAATTATCACTCTGCAAATTTAAAGAATTTCAAATAAGTGATGGCGAAAAAAAATAAAGTTGAACATTTAGATAAAAAAAGCATCTAACCTTTTGTCTTTTAAGTAACTTGAACGTGGAAAAATGTGAGTCTCCGCCGTAGGCTCTGCGCGCTAGCGAACGTTTCGGGTACTCGGTAAACGATAAAGCTTTCTAGATTTAATTCCTGTTTATTTATCTTGCCGCTTCTGGCCAGTGTGCGGATCTCGGGGGCCAACGGCGGCTTGCGCGTTGACGCTCTCTAGGCGGCCTAACGTTAACAGATCGCCAGATGTTGCCGGCGGCCCGCGTATTTCACGCCGCGCGACAGAAAAATCCATACAGCCCGAGCGCGCGTGTATAAACGCGAGCGGCGCTCTTTCCCCTGTGTACATGTATGTGCGCGTAACGCTTCTTCCCGTTATTTTTTTCAACTTTTTTTTTCGGGGGGCGGTTTGGACCTCTTTTTTTTGCGAATCGATCGCAGGGCCGGGGTAATTTATGTAGCGATGGAAATTGGTAATCGAGCGGCGTGTTTTATTTTTCCCAGCTGGGCTATGCCGGTTCGGCCTTTTTGCTCTCGCTTTTTTCGCGAGGGGCTGCTCGATCGTCTATATACCCGGTTAGCGTTTTGCCTCGCGCGATAACGATTTTGTTTGGCTGGTTTACTTGCTTCTAACCGCTTTTTTGTGCGCTGCGGGTTATACGAGGGTGTGCGCACTGTGTAAAGTTTCGCTATGCAGGTTTTTTGATGAACAGTTGAATTAGCGATCGGCTCGTGGTTTGCTTTGTATGGTAAAAATCAATTTTTTCTTTCGAGGCATCATATTTGATAGGAATATTGTGCATTATAAATTTATTTTTTCTGGCAATGATTTTTATAACTCAATTTATTAATAATCAATAATGGAATATATTTGGTTCTTTTATTTATTTGTAATCTCATAGATAAGGTAACTGCGTCAATGGTATAAATAGTTACTGTTATATCAGTTTATTTTCTTTTATAACCATTCTATTTTTTAAATTGAAACTCTCATTAGTAAAACTTAAATTTTTTTTAAATTTATTTATAATGACGTCGATACGGTTTGTGATTTCAATAAAAGAATTGATTTAGGTATAGTAAATTGATTTATTTTAGGTAGTTTAAAGAATAAAAGTTAGATAAGTGCGATAAATTACTATGTCATTATAAACATAAAGACACTAACGTAAAATTTGAACATTAATTTTTAATTACTCCCTTTAAAATCAAGTATCTATGTATGTTCGTTCAACAAAATATCGTATTTTGAAGCGTACGATAAAAAGGGAAAAATTTTCCAATGAAAATATTCGGTCCCAGTACGACCTGAATATTTCAATCAATGACTAATGAACGGAAAAACGGAACAGCCACTAAATCAATTTTAATCACCGGCTGGACCAATGAAATATACAAACGTTTCAATCTCCTACGCTCGCGCTCGTATCGATAAAAAGAGTCGTTGAACGTGAGGTACAATAACGCCCAGCGAAAATTCGTATTTAATTAGCGATTATGCGGGCCTTGCCCACCCAAAGTACAACCACAGCTTTTAATCGGGCTGATCCTTTTACGCTAGCAAACTTGATTGATGAAAAAAGATACTGTTTTTATAGTCTAGTATACAGTTTTTTACTTAATAGATTACATTGAACTCCTTTTCAAAAGTTACAAACATTTGATTTTTTAGAATTTTCTATCACCTAAAATTTATAATCTTTCCGTTTTTAGTTACGACCTATAGGGACGGAATTGTGTTTTCGCCATCGTGAAAAATGTTGTTCATAAATTTTTTCAAACATTCTTCAACAGATTTTACTGAAATTTCGACAGGTTTTTGCCGAGAGAAGCTGAGAGTTTTATTTCCGGTTTTGGTTGATTCATCTAAGGCCATAAACGCCATGATTTACATATTTTAAAAAATTAATTTTTGGAAAAAAAATTTGAATAATATTTATTTCTTACGTAAACTTATTTGATAAAATTTGTACGATTCTTTAAAACAAAATTTTCTTTTTATGTAAGGTTTCATTTAAAATTTAATTTACATAAATTTTATATGTTTTAATTATCAGCATTTCACATATTAGCATTTATTTCTAATATTTTTTTAAGATATTAAAAAGCAAGTTTAATCTTAAGCTATATTTGTTTCTGTTTTTTCGACAATCGAGTAAACAATAGTACACCTATCAATATTACGATCAAGAATAAAGTTATACTACTTACTATAAAAACATAATACGGCGTATAACGCACCAAATATGATCGACGCAAATAAAAACGACCCGAGTACAGCGTATTTCCATAAAAATTAAATTATATTTTTTATAACGGAATTTTAATTAATTATAAAAACTAAACTATTTAAATTATTAATAAAATGTTTAATATAATTTTGAAACTTCTATAATCATGATTACATTATGGGTTTGCTGACATAAACGTAATGTTAAATTATAAAGTGACAAGTATAAAAAGAGAGGGGGAGAAACAGAATCTCATACGTTCATGTGAATATCATTCCGAGTTAACTCTTGCTAACGCGAGCTTAACCCTTTTCTTTGCCGCGCCGGCAGTGCAGCAACGAGCGGGGGAAGAAAAGCAGGCGTGAATGAATGAGCGAGAGCTTTTTCCGCGTGCTCGCGCCAAGTTTTTGTTAAGCCGCGCGGACACGCTCTATATCGATTTGCATTTCACACTCGTTGGAAGTTATGAATTTTTTTTTTCCAGGCGCAGATTGTAATATCGTTTTTGCGGAACGCTGGTTTTACTGTGATTCGGTGCTGCAGCGCCGACGATGCGCGTCATTGCGTTTACATGCGTGGCTCTACGGCTGCTATTTTTGGTGTACAATGATGTGAGGCAATTTTTCAGAAATGATTTTCATGAGAATTTCGGATTGTGCCGTTCAGAATGTTTATTTTTGAATGGACATTATTATCAATTAATAGAAGTAAAAGAAAAATGTAAAATGATTTTTAATTGTTTTATAAAAATTTTTTTATTAGTAATTTTTGAGGTTAAAAAAATTAATATTAATAAAAATTAAACCTGAAAAAAATAAAAAAATAAATTATTCACCAATTTTTGTATAAAAAAGGGTTTCTAAATTCATCTATGAAACTTGTGTAAAAATTGCACATTTTGTACTAAATTGATGTTCACTATTCACAAAAAACAATAAAAGAATAATAATAAACAGAAAATAATTCTAATAGACAGAATAAAAATGTATGTATGTGTTGTCAAGTTAAATTGTAAGTTTACATGTACATGTAAGCTTACAATTTATCCGGGCGATGTGTTTCTTAGCGAGCGATGACGAACCGACCAAGGGATGAACGATCGTTCTTCGATAAAGACAACAGACACTCGGCTTTTATTGGCTTCCTTGGTCGGAGACTATCTTAAATACACGGGACGTCTTACAAAATTTATTCATCATATATGGCTTATTTAGATTTATTTAATATAATTTTAAGTGAAATTAATACATTAATCAATTATCTAAAAACTTACTTAACAATAAATAAATTCAAAAGAGATCTATTAATATTATCGAAAAGTATTGAACTATGTTCTAACATATTTATAGAAAATCAATTGTAGTTCTCTTTCATATATTATTCCCAAAAATATTTTCTCCTTCTACCCTACGGTTATCTCATTTTCTAGCTCGCTCTTCTACTCTTTTTTTATTTCCATTTTTTAGTTTGAGCTCGACAAATGACGTGGATAATAACGCAGGCGGCAAAGAAGAACCATCAAGTTTCCATCGTCGGACAATTTGATGGAAGGTAAAGAGCATGCTGGAATAATGAAACGCTTTAGCGCTTTTCTGAAAGGTGCTTACTGATGATTATGAATCAAGCGATTAAATGTATGCTTCAAAAATTTTTTGAAAAATTGCTGCGCTCCAATTTTTGCATAATCTTGCAATTTTAAAATAATTAATATTAAACGATTTTATTCCTAAATATAGTACTTTTTGATATAAACGTTATTTAATTTAGGTTATTCATAGCGATAAGTCATTATCATAAAACCGAAAGAGCCGATTAAACGTCGTCACACCACGCGTATACCAGGTTAAGTGTACGGCGCTCTTGTCTCAAAGACAACATGCGAGCAATTGAGGCTTAATATCCTCTCTCCCTCTTCCTCACTCTTTCTCCGAGAGATCCGGTATAGTTGAAGTGCGCGCGCGGAAAAACTTCAAAGGGCGGCTGCGACAAACGCGTCCGCAACAATGGCGCGTTCATGCGGCCCGCCGATTAACGAGAGAGACCCTGTGACAAAAATAGGAGAGAGACTGAGAGAGAAAGAAGGTGGGAAAGCGGGAGCGCGATAGAAATTGGAAGAGAGGACGGGTTACAAAAAGGATAGGTCCGTCTTGCGCAGAAGTGGCTAAAGTGGACAACGTGTTGGAAATAGAAAGGTTGAGGAAGGCGATGACATTATGGGTCGTAGAGATTTGGGTTTTATTAGAGGAATTAAGCCGATGTACGATTTTGAGATTTTAATACGTATAATGAGTAAATGCATTATGTTAACTGCAGAAGTACGAACTTGTAAAACATGAAGATTAGCCGAGAGGTGTAAGGATCAGACAGTAAGACGATTTGATTTCGTAGCTGTATAACACCCGTTCTAATTTTTTGTATATTAAGACAATTGTGTACTTATTAATATTTTATGAGGTCCCTAGCTGTAATTATAAAGGAATTATAGAATCCAATAAATTCGTTATAAAATTAATACATTTAACAAAAACCTGGAAATATAATCAGGGCCGCGTGTGGTTATAAAATTCGATTAATAAAAAATTCACGCATAAAGTAACAGTAGAAATTCAGGTAATTAATTTATTATCGAGCTAATTAATTATAAGTGAATTATTCATTTATTAAAAATCAAATCACAAGATTACCGTTAGATTTAATAATTAAATTATCGACTTTTTTGATGAATCATGTCTTACTATACTTGGCTTGATCTACTTATAATATACAAACATCTCCAATAATTTTCTTCACCTTACAAGAATGTATAAGATTTATTTGATGAGTTTATTAAATCAAATGTTGACTTAATATTTCTTTAATATTATTATTTATTAATTTAATTTAATTAAATTTTTCAGTGAGAAGTTATATTAATATTTTTTATTTTAAGAAATAAAATCGATAATATATGTCAATAATCTATCAAAAACCCTTAAATTGCAAAATTTTCTCTTCCTACCCTATAACCTAACCCACCAACCCGACAGCACCGACTCCTCTCACCAAATACGCAAACAAGCCTCACGCAACATTATCGATCCACCAGCCATCCGATATTATCGAGCGCCTCGCATCAAAGCCGCGCCAACTTCTCTCAAAACCCAACTCTCAAACCCCTCCGACCCCATCCGCAAAAACCGCAAAACAAAAGTCAAAAGCCACTCTCCAGAGAAAAGCAGCTCTCTCGCCAAAGTCACGTCCACGTAGAGACGAGCGCGCCCGCTCCGTATAGGCGTCGCCGGCACCGCCACAGTGACCGAGAGCGACTACTCTCCCTCTCGGCTCACGCACGACTCTCTCTCTCTCTCTCTCTCTCTCGCTCGCTCGTTCACGCCTCACTCTCCCTTTTTCCTTCGTCGCCGACGTCGCCGGCTCCCCCGCTCTCGCCTTGCTATAACGGAGAGAGCGCGCACGCCGCCGTCTCGTGGCGCGCGCGAGAGAGCGCCCGGCGAAGATCAGTCCGGAATTCCGGCGCACGCGAAACGCCTGCGCTCTTACTGCTGTGTGTATTGCGCGGCGCTGCCCCCCGCAGGCGATTCGGCGAAAGTTACGCGCGAGTGGCCCATTTTTTTTTTGGTTTTAGGAGGGGTTGGTTGATTTTTTTTTGGGGGGTTTGGTTTTTTTGTTGTGGTGAGGAGAGGGATTTTTGGGGAGTTTTTTTGAAGGGGATTTGGGTTTAGTTTGAGTTGGTGTGGGGATTTTTTTTGTGGAAAGTGTTTGATGTAAGTGTTCCAGGACTATTGGTGCGTTTCTAAGCTGTGGTATATGCACACTTTATTTCGGTAATAATGGCTGTCTGAAAGTTTGTTTTTTAAATTAACGATTGAATGGTTTACATAGCTTTTGTGAAACTTTAAATATTTAAAATTATTTATTAAAAATTTAAATAATTTTAATCGTTAAAATATTGATATTTTTTCAATAACTATTAGTAAATATTATATTCAATAATATTTTTATAACTAATATCTGATTCGAAAATTAATAAACTGCTTTTTAAGGTTTAAATACAACAGTTTAGTTCGAGACTTTTTTTAGCCGCGTTAAAGCATCGCAGACCGGCTCTACCTACAGCTGATTAATGTCAGCGCATGCGCGTGTAAACGTAGTATGTTTTCCGTCGCCAAACATTTTTGTTGCCTTAGTAAAGTCCATAGTAATAAAAGCGTGATATTATGCTTTACTTGGAGTACAATATTTTTGAAATTCAAATTATTGTTGCTTGCTGTGCATACTTAATTTATAGATAATACTAAACCAATGTTAATTTAATACTTTTGTAACTATTTAAATAGACGAAAAAATTTCTATTCATACTTTTTGAATAGATAAATCAATATGTCCTGCACAAGTTTAAAATTATCTATATTTACAAAATTAGTTATTAAATTGTTTAATTTAAGTTTGATAAATTTTTCATACATAATTCTTTATAGCAAAAATTAAGATTTTAAAGTTTAATCAAACCATATTTTCATTCAGCCAACATAATCCGCCTTCTTTTATTGTATCATCAGTTAACTAGTGCCAAGTGATATACCAAATGTGCAAAATTCAGAGAGTATATCCGTGAATCGTCGACTCAATAAAAGTAATAATATTTCGGTGGCAGTGTGTAAAAATCATCTTCAAGTATCTCAGACACTCACGAACGGATAAAGCGAGAATCTTGAAGTTTATACAGAGCGACCAGCTGGTGTGCGTTGCTCCATTGAAGTGAAGGATTACAGTGTCGACACGGATCTTTTGCGGAACTAGAAAAATGGTCGACTTTATTGCACTCCCCGAGATTTCTTATTTTTACGACGATCTTATGGTAGGATATGTTAAAAATAATGAATTTTAGATAGCATGTTTTTTTTCCATAAATTATTTCTAGTAAAAATGAACATTTTTTATAATATACAATAATACAGAATTATTGCTGTAACAAATGTCACTAAAAATCATTCATAATTTTTTTTATATTTTTATATTTGTCACATAATAACAACTCACTTACATGTGTGTAAAATTATTGTAAAAAGATATATTTTACAACAGTTTAAGCTAATATATTTATCTGAAATATCAAACCGTTTTAAAATTTATCGTTATTAAATATTTGATCACAGTTCTATACATTTTCTATACTCCAAACAGGATGTGTGGTGTGCGTTTCAATAGATCGTTTTTAAGGTTAGTTACTTTTTGAGAATCTATGAAGTTGGAAACTGGCGTACTGCCACGAAGTTCACCCATCGACTGATTCGTAACCAATGAAATCATCCGTGGAAAGCTGGCTCAGTTTTCACAACACCGTGCCATGAATTTTTTTATTCGACTTTTTAAACACCGCCCTATAAATATTTATAACTTAAGTATTACGATCTGTTGAAAGTTGAATAAATTTAACGGAAAAATTTATTTAATGGTATACGTAATTTATGTATACTCTATGTATTAAAGGATCAACTTTCGATTATTATTGAAGAAATACATTAAATAAGTTTATTTTATTCCAAATTTTTAAGTTTGTAGTAAAACAAATTCAATTGGTAATATCGAAAATTCTTTAGAAAATTCCTAAAATACAATCACTTGAACAGTTTTAAAATGAAAATAGACGCTTTCAGTAACTCGAGTACCGCCCGAAACTTTAAAACTGCAACAAAGGCATTCCAAAACCGACAAAGATATTAAACATTCTAATCACGATTCGACTAGCCACTTGACGCGAATCTTACAAAGGCAATTTTCGACGAGCCATTCGCCGGCCTCGCTTTTCACAACGCCGGCGCGCCAATCTAAAAGGGAAAATCGAAAATTTAATTAACCCGAAGTGTCGTACGCGCGGCTGCCTCCCGCACGTCGTCGGCTGCAGAAAAAAAGCTTCTCTATTCAGCCGGTCCACGTGTGCACGCGAACGAAATGCGGGTGGCGACACTCCGTCCCTCGCGAGAATGGCCCGCGCGCCCTCACGGCCACGTCACATTGTGGTCTTTGATCCGCCGGGGCGCTTAATGAGCAATGGATGCTCTACGAAACGTGCGCGCCCGGTTAAAATTCAATTACCTGCTCTTAACTGTAGAGGGCGCGATAGGGCCTCCGGAGGGGCTGGAGCTTGCCGGAGAGTGGACGTGTGTCATATCAAGAGCGGACGGGTTTTAGCTAAAAGCTCTAAGTGCCGTGCCGCGCTAGAATCCTGAAGGCTCGTCGAGTTTTTGCTAGCTTCTTTTTTGGAATATTTTGGGTTCGTTTTGAGCGCTGGCTCGATGCTTTTGTGTCTTTGGGTGATGGGGGATTCGAGGATTGTTCTGTTAATCTAGTTCGTTCAAGGCCGGAAGTACAGCAGACCTAATATGGGACAATATGTTATTAAAGAATTTAAAGGTATACGAAAGAGATACTTACTATTAAAGTTGTGCTATAGGATATTTATTATTTATTTTGAATATGAAAATATAGGGACAAAGAGAATTAAATGTATAATTAATGTTTTACTATCAAGAATTACACTGATTTATTTTAATACAATTTTAAGAGGTAGAAAAATAATACGTTTAACTTTATGAACATCATATAACAAGGTTCCCAAGTAAAAAACAAAGTCTGGGAATAATTTAGGCACTAAAGTCCAGCTAAAGTCTGGCTACGGTCACTATACCAGACTTTTTCCCAGACTTTATAAAATTTTTTTTTAATTGCTAGCAAAATTTTGCCACTTTTGCTAGACTTTTTTTTACTCGGGTTCATTCACTGTAAGATTTTCCAATTTTAATTGAAATCCCATATATTGTTTAATAAAACACTACATCATCAATTTTTCATCTTGAAAGTAAACTTTTTCACATCCTAAGCATAATAAAAATCTTAGGCTCATCCAGAATTCAAATCAATCTCCTCACGCATCTGAAAAATCCTGAAAATCAACAGAGAAACACTCTTTGAGGCATGACAACTCCCAGGCCGCCCAATACAAAATCGCGCATCGATGCTCCGACACGTGTACCTACGCCGATTTTTCCGCGGGCACACTCCCTTGCGCTCTACCTTTCTCTCTCACCCTCTCTCCCAGTCACGTAGTCAGCCGCTCCCCAATCCGATATCATATCCATCGACGAGAAGCAAGAGTGAAGGGGGGGGGGGGGGGAGGCCTCTTGCGTACGAAAATCCCTCACAAAAGCCTCCTTTCCCCGCGCGATGGAAAAATCTTCATAGCCTCGCGAGCGGCTGCAGAAATAACGAGCGCCGGAATTGGATTCGTTTCGCCTTGCGCTTCTTTCCTTCTAGCTCGCGATCGCGAAAGAGACGCGCCCGCCTATGTACGTACATGCCTGCCGGGAGGAGGGCGACGACGAGGCGTCGTCGCGCAAGCGAGCACTCGGCAGGAAATTGAATACGTCCCCCGTCGAGCTTACTGAGCTGTGCGTGCTCTATAGGAGGGAAGATCGATGTTATTTTTTCGCGGCGCTTGCGATATATAGAAAAATGTCGCGCGCTCCACTTTTGAAGAGTGTATATTTTTCGGCCTGACGCTGCTTAGCTCGAGAACTTCGCTTCGACATTTGCGGATGCTGGCTGCTTGTTATGCTGAGTAACTGCTGCAGGGTTCCGATAAGTTTGGGAAGATTAGAGTTTTTTGTATTTGGTTATTTAAAAAGTCATTTTTTTTCATTAATTATGACAAACTAAGAATCTTAAATTTGAGCATCTTTAATTTATTGATTTGATTAGTTTTAACAAAATGGTATTTTTTTAAGTATCGAGAAAAATTAAGGTTTATATTAGAAAAAAGTAGAGGATAAATTATTATAATTTAGAGCTACATGAAAATAGTTACTTAAAAAAATATATTTTGTGCGTAAAGTTTGATTTTGCGCACATTTCTATAAAAAAGCTTTCAATAAATTAAGTTTCATACAAATTCGATCAAAAAATATTGTTAAATATTATAGTTAAGAAAGAAAATTTAATCTTGTATTAACTTTTAACGTTGTCTTCTTTAAGCATAGATGCCTACACAAAATAAGAATCACTTTTTCGTACTTGTTCCGACAATTATTTATTATATCTTCACTAATTTATTACATATGTTTATTTACTTTTTTCTGTGTGGAAGGTTCTGCTCCCGAAGTTCTAGGCAGGTACTTTGCACCCTGTTCCCCCATCCATGGTTTCGCCCCGAAAATTTCTTCTAAATCTCTAGCCGCATGCTCATACGCATGTTTCTCTAATTCCAGTCTTTTTCAATTACAAATTAAATTAGATATATTTGAAATTAACAAATCGGACAAGAAAAATTTCTCTCGCGCTTGTTCCTGAAGCTCACACTTACCGAGAATGATTTATTTTGCTTTCTTGGATCATAATTATTATAAAGTGCTTAAAATTTAAATAAAATATTCTTAAAATTTGTATAAATTTATAAAAACTTTTGTCATGGTATTAAATTTACTATTCACATTGTTATAATTATTTAATTTCTTAAATGCTCATCAACATGATTTAGCATTTATCATATATTGTTTTCTTGGCAAATACCCTCCTAGCAAAGACAATATCCAAATAAAAAGCTAGAACACCTAAAATTTGCCTACATACTTTCCTGCCGGCCCCGGCACCTCTCTCATATTCCCCAGCTTCATCTCCTTTGCCTCTTAAAAGTTTCGCTCCTTCGCGCATACTTCGCTCTACGCCTCTCCCTGGTAAAACGTTTTACCACGCGCGCTGCCTCGAGAAAATACATAAGGTCCCGGCTAGCCACTGGAGAGTCGAGGGCCGCGCGCGCGCGCAGCGACCCGATTCCATTATCCCCATCGCTCGCTGCCGGGGACAAATAAAATTTTCTCATTTTCGTGCGTCCCGCGCCGCCCATTCGCGAAAGTCGACCCCCGAGACCCGCGCGAGTCTTACCATATCGGGGCCGCTTCCTCAACTTACCCGAGGTGAACGAACTCGGATCAAAGTTCGAGGCGCCCCGGCGCAGCCAGGAAAAATGTAGAGCGAATTTTCGGCAGCCGCTTTATTTTATGGCCGACGTTGGCTCGCTATTTTTCGAAAGCCGAACTTTTCTGCCCCCTTTGAGAGAGCGCGAGTTGGATTTCGGGCAGAGGATTTTTCGAACACCCCAGATTTCGATGAATTTCAATGTTGCAGAGCTCGCTCGATCGGAATATGCATGCTTTGCCGTACTTCGCTTTCTGCTCGCATTTGCAGTGTTTGATAGACTGTAAATTTTAGTTGACAATTGAAATTGTTTGATTATATTTGTAAAGGTTTTTTTATTGGTCTTTGATACGAATCCAATTGTATTATATTAAATAAAATATTTAGCTGTATGGAATCATTGAATTTATTGAATCATTTTACGTTGAAATAAAAAGTTTCTAGGAATATATTTAGTACTAGGCATGATAAAAATTTGTTATTAAACAACAATTTTCTATGATAAAAAATAAGAAAGTTCTACTTTGAATGCATCGATTTCTGTCATTATCACTATGTCACTCTTTCTTTTTGTCTTGACTTTGAAGTTGGAATATAGGTCAATTTTGACATTTTGCTTCGCTTCGGAAAAACGACGACTCGTTCAATAATGTATAGGGAAAAAATTATTGGAAAAAGTTCTACACTTCTCCTTTTTCGTGTATTTTTCCTGTCACGTATTTCATTGAGTAAATTATGGGAATCAAATGCGGTCATCTTGATATTCAATTTTCTTATTATTTTAAAAGTAAATATCAAAATTTGATTACTGAAAAGTAAGCACAAAATTTAAATTTAATTACTTTTTTAAAATTACAACTTTTTTAACTTATAAGCATCTAAGAGATTCTAAAATTTAAGTAAGATGTTGTCTTTTAATAAAAGTACAAAATTTTCATTACCTAATTAAATTTTTTAATATTTTACCAAGTTTAACACCTTCGAAGCTGCTCTATAAAATGTAAGTCTTTTGCAGTAAAGTTACGCTACGTGAACCATCTGAAACAGCTCTTACTTTATGATCTCTTAAAAGTTTTTTTCTTACAGCATTATGAGAAAACCTGAGTATAACATTTTACTGGTCCAAAGTACTGTGGGAATGTACAAATGTAACTTTGTCATTTGCAATAACTTTTTATGATTTTTAACCTCGAAGTATTATAGCTTCGATTTGTAAGATAAAATTTTGTGCCCTTTATCGGAGCATAAATTACAAAAATATCCAAAAAAAAAAACAAACAAATAAATTAATGAATGCATCTTCTCAGCCAATCAGATAGCGAATAAACTGTCAACAATAAATTACACATTAATTTTTTATAAAGGGATTCAACTTTTTTTATATTACAAGCTATTTAAGCAAGGATCTCCAGATAACGTAGCATCTTGAAAATTTACTGAATAAAATTTATATATAATCACGAAATGATCATTTTTTAATATTTTATTGTTTTGATTAGTTAAAATCTTTTTTAGCATTAAAAATTATATAAAGCACTAACATTTGTATTAATAAAATTTAAAAATTTTATCTTATTTAGTAGAAAAAATAGTTTCTTAATTTTTTTTATTAATAAAATATCTATGAACCAGCATACATTTCAGGGTATATATTTCTTTAATATTGTTGAAAATCTAAATTTCTCAAATTGCCATTTTTAAAGTTAAATTCATGTGTCAAACTTTTTTTTAGTCATTTTAAGATATAATCGAAACAGCAAAATCATTAGATAGCTAGTTCAAAACTTGGCTGTGAAGTAATTTGAATCTTTTTCCAACGAAACGAAACTTCTGCCGTTCACAAAGTATTTATGTTAAAATCCTCACCCTCACCTCTTTCAAAACCGCGAAAACGTTCGATAATCCATAAAACGATTATACCCGACGAACACTCGGCAAGCCAGAACTATATAAGAACGAGCGTGCACGCGGCCATAATTTTGTGTGCCCCCCTCTCAAACCTAAAAATACATTCCTCTCGCGAAAAGCGCGTTCGATCGACGTTTGTCGGCAAAAAGGAAGAGGAGAAGGGGAGCCGGGGGCAGCCCGTTAAAAATATGCGCGCCCGCAAACACTCGAGGAACCATTAAACATTTCCAGACCACCGCTCCTGACGCGGGATGCTGCTGCCCCGGCCGATAAGTGTACGCGCTTGCGCTGATCGAAGATAAATTGAAGGAGCCTCGATTTAAATATTTTTTGCGCGTGCACTGCTAGTCTACCCTTTTTTTCTCTCCCGGGGATCTATCTTTCTTTTTTTCTCGTATACAGCACGATGGGCTCTTATTAACGGCAGGATTGAGCCTGATCATTTTTCAAGGATAACGTGAATTTTTCGAGAAATTCCGGGCCGCGAGTTTTGTTCTTTTTTTCCAGAGAGGATTGATTGATCGAGGTATTTCGCTGGACGTTGAAGGTCTGGTTTAACTTTTAATGCTTTTCATAACATATATTGTAAATCATTACAGACGAGCGGATATAGGAGAAAAATTTCTTTTCATCAAACCTTTTGTTAACTTTAAAATTGTTGTCATAGTTTTTATATCCTACTATTCCTTTTTTAAAGTTTCATAATAAAATGAATAATGAAATTGAAGGTAATTATAATATTTGTTAAATATTATCATACAAATCAATTTTCTAGAAAACTCCAGTTTCACCCCACTAACGCCACATGACTTCCAAGCAAATCCATATTTCTCAAAAAGGAAACATAAGTAGAAGCAATAAAAATTGAAAGTTTCGAGAAAGGAAAATAGCAGAAAGTCACGGCTACTAAAATCCATCCGGAATCTGCTCATTCTCCGCTCGCAAGTGACATTAATTCAAACAGTTTCCGCGAAGTCCTCGGGCGGCGGGAGCGCGTAGGATCTACGAGTAGCGCAAATATTTGCCGTGCGTGGGCAAATCTCGCACGGACACTGCTAACCGCACGCCACGTTACAAATATAGCTCCTCGCTCTCGCGCGCAATCGACTCGAGTCAAAAGAAACACACACACATACGCGCCAGTTCATCTTCGGGAGTTTGCCTCCCCCTTGATCGCGCCAGCAAAACTTCCGCGAGTTTCAATTTGTTACGCAATGTGTATGAGCGCAGCTTGCGTTTGCCCTTTTTTAGAATGTGTATTTATAGATTTTGCCGCTGTTGTTATTATCATTACTTTATTAATTTATTATTGGGATATATTATTAATGGGAAGGATTTGTAGTAAGAAAGAGTTGGATTTTTTAAAGTTATTATAATCAACTAATAATAATCACGAGTTGATCAACACTAATAATCGAATTATATTTGAAATAAAAAACATTTTTAAAAACTATATATATTTTTAACTTTAACCCCACTATTTTGATGTTAAAAGAAAATTATTTTGTTAGCGATTATTACTCTGTAAATTTTAAATGGTAGGATTTCCACTATTCTTTTACTTAATTGAGATTGCTCCACTAAAAAGTAATAGTTGGATTTCCACTATTTAAAATTTAGAGAGCAGCTAAAGAATTTAAAAAGTTTACGCTAATTACATTTTTATATATACAGTTAGATTGTGCGGGCTACGCTTCTAACATAACCTACACTTGATTTTCACGCTTATTCTGAAACGATTAATCAGAGTCAAGCCTATAGAGGCTTCAACTTCCTGTGATTTTTTTAAAAGAGGAGCTTTAATATCAGGAATACAAAAAGTTTACATAACGTTTCGTTTTGTTAAATAATCTTAGTTTATTGATATTTTAACAAGTTTTTCAAACTTATAAATTTAATCATTTAAGGAAAAAATTTTAATACTGAGCTTATAGTGTTATACTTCTTAAATTTTTTACTGACAAAGAGTATCCGACTTTATTCAACTGTCTTTTAATCAATTTATATTTTTGCAATTCAGTTAATAACAATAAAGCTAAACTAAAATTCATCTATTGTTACCCCTGCAGGGCGTTAGTGGCTTGAGCTTTGTTATAACGTGGGTGATAAGCGTAATATCCAGAATAAGTTAATCCTTACTCCGTTTCTTTAGTGCACTGCAGCATAGGTGCTAATTCGCCTACTAAAATAGTGAATTTTAAAGAAAAGTCAATGGTTCAATACACAAAGTGACTTCATTGCTGACACTCACAAACAAAGACTGCATAGTCAACGTAAAATAAAAACACAATAGAAATCAGAATCGATTTTTGCACATAGCACGGTCCGTTTGTCGATCCTTTCATTGAGCTTTAGGGCCATTGTTTACTCCCTCAACGACGATCTACAAAAGTAAAGTGCTTGTCCGCTTGAAAAATCGCATGTCAATGTAGATTCGCACGAAAAAAAAATACACGCGTAAATGCGTAAAAGACTAAAAAGTGTCAATGGATTGTATTTTCTTTAAGTTTTTTTTCGTAGATAGTTAATAAGTTTTATTTTAAAAACTTTCAATTAAATTGTCTTTTTATAAAAATTCTAGTAGTAGTGATTTTATTTAACAACCTTACCTTCCAGTTAATGATTTTCACTAAGATATTAACTCTTTGAATATTTGATCATATATGAAGAACTAGAACAGGAAATATAATAAAGTCTTATAATTACAAATTGAATATAAATCTTTAATCTTTAAAGAAATAGAAACTTGTGGCGCAAGGGTGGCGTCATCTTTATCGTCACTTAACTCATATATTACAGTACTAAATTCAAAAAAACATCTTTGTATTTAATCTAAAAATGTCATCAAAATATTAGCCAATTTTTAGCAAAATGTCCAGTATTCATTTGCTATAGATGAAGTCACAAGTTCACGTACTTGCAGGTGTATCTATATCCTTTAGTGTTTTTTCAAATATAAATACATATAAACTATTTGTAACTTTGAACAATGTATGGATCCAAACTAATAATGTATTTAATAAATACGTATGCATAAAAACTACTGATTAAAGTATAATGTAAGATCTATTTGGTGACCTCACTAATTTGCTATTTTCCTCGTCACCAGCTTATCTTATCATACTTTACGGTTGAAAAACTTCCATTTTATGCAATATTCATATAAACAATAGTGCTGGCATTTTAATAAGATAAGCAGGTCAAACAACTTTTTTTCATTTCTTGAAAATGTATATAATTTTGAGTGAATGATTTTTTAACTTCAATACCTCAAAATGAAATTATCCACTTCACTCTGTTTATTAAATTGATTCATTGCAACTGAACATATAATTAGGTTTTTGTTACCATGTTGACCAAAACAGGTATATTCAAAGCAATAATCTCTCGAAAAACGATAAAACCATTTTCCCGGGAATACCATAACGTTCCTAATCCAACTCACTCAAAACTGAAATCCCAGGTGTTCGTACGGTTCGCTTCTTCAGCTAAAAAAGAAAGAAAAAAACAAACCGAACAGCCCACAAGAGAGAAAGCCTCCCACTCAACGTTTGGGCAGCATACCGTATTGGACGCGCACGTACATATATACACTCGCGTATACAACACACGTTCACATTCTACGTCCGGGCTTTGTGTTTCTGCCCCAGTTCGCCATATAGCATTGGACGACGGCGGCGCGATAAAACATTCACGCGTTCAGTGTATCTTAAGTTAAAAATATCCGGATCCGCGCCGCGAGTTCTCTCGCGTTAGGTGCGCACCTAGCATGTGTGCAATTTTGCGTGCAGTTAGGCGGCAAGATGAAAGTAATGAATAAAAGTAAAGAATTTTCGAGAGAGCAGAGGGTTGGTTTGAATTTCTCGAAAATTGGAAATGCATTGATGAATTGATTTTGTTGGTTTTGCAGCATTTGGCCATTTAGGATTCGACTGGATTGAAAAAAGTCAATATCGATAGATAAAATGCGAAAATGAGCAAAGATAGAAGAAAATAACAAAAGAATTAATAATATGTCTTCACATCCATTTATTTACTTGAATTTACCAAAAGGTTGAAAAGTTGTTAAGAATTTTTTTGTTATCATGTCAAGTAATATTTATGTTTTAAAATTTTTAGAAAATATATGTCCCAGTAGAATAAGAAATTTGAAGAAGAAAGAAGAAAATCAACTTACTTTTACCAAATAAAAATTTTATTATCTTAAATCAATATTTATGTTATACGATTTACAAAAAAATGCACATGCTGAGTATTTTTCTGTGAAGGAATTTTAATCATGCTAATGAAATATCGCGATGCAATTTACAGTGAAAAATTCGCGGAGCAGTAAAATAAAAGAAACTATAGTAACTATCAAATATCACACAGCGATGTTTGGCTCAACAGCAGGAACCGATGCACTTACCTTAATTACGAAAAAAAAAAACGTCACACACCCTTCCACCCTCAAACAAAAAGAGAACGCGGCCCTTTCTGTCGGAAAAAAGTTCTCTCGCTGAATCTCCCGCTCTCACTTCTTCTCTTTCTCCGTCTCTCTTTCTAAAAAAAAAGAAGAAGAATACACAGCTGAAAGGAGAAAAGGGGTTGCGATCCCGAAAGTGACTTCGCAGTTTTCGTGCGCGCATCGCTCGTTTATGTTTCACGAGATTTCAACGGAATTCGATTTTGCGCCTCCGTCGCTTTATTTCTCGTTCATTTTACCGCTGTCGTGACCTGCGAGCGTGTTAAAAAAAGGCGTGCCCGGGATTTGCTATACGCTATGCACCCGTTCAGGGTAAAATGTAATGTTTGCAATTTTCGTATAAGCGACTGAACTTAGTTTTATAGTTTGTCCACGCGTTAAAAATGTAATTTACAGTTTATGTCATGGTAAATATGGAAATAAAAAGCTATGTTTGTTTTGATCCAGTTGTTGAGAAATTAGCACGTGAGCTACCTACGTTTTCACCTGCGCGTGTTTCTCTTAAAGATGATGAAACATTTTTGTTTCTTTAGACAATTTTTTAAGATAAAAATTATTTTTTATAAATTGTCATAATTTTGAATCATATATATTGTAAAGCAAGTCTGCAGCTCAGTTAATCTACTATATACTTATATAAATTTTAACTTTTTCTGGCTTGCAACCTCTATAAAATAAATAGTATATGTATATATTTACGTAATATAGAATAAATTCTGTCTATGGCATTATAATTTTTTTTATGATGCAATCTTTATGTATCAGAAAACTTATGATTATCATTAATTGTATTAACTGTTAAGGCATTTTTAGTTTATGCGGGCGCCCCAATAACATACTCATCAGAGATGTGTTGAAAGAATCCAACCTGTCGTTATAATTGCGACAATTGTTAGTCATAAGGTAGCATTTGAAATTGGAATCGTGATCAAATTTGTAAGTAAACTTATCCAATCGAATAACATCTCTTGTATACATTCTACTATTTTGCATTATACGATTATAAATATATATCACTTTTATTATCATGAAATAATAACGTTTTTAAAATTTAAACTTTTTAAAATTTAAAATTAATATGGATTTCTAAGGATTAAATATATTTAAAACCGCTATTATATTATGATGTTTGAAAAATAAACTTTTTATTTTAATTACACGGAAAAACTAATTTGATAAAACTATGAATATTGAATGAATTGCTTGACAATCTTCACTAATCTAATTTATCTCTTCAATTCGCATTTCTGATGTAAGAGGCTGACTTGCAAAATAAATTTCCTCGAAGCCATAGTCATCAATACACTTACGTTCATACAATTTAATTTTAATCCATTTCTTTTGTAAAGCGATTTTAAAACCTTTCACTGCAAATAAAAGGAAGAATAATATTTAATAATAAGTCAATAATCAAAATTATAATAAAGTGTTTATCTTACGTCACGCTAATTTTAATCTAATTTGCCAACCAACAATATTATTCGAAAATTACATGGCAAACCTATATAGCAGGACTCATCAAAACAATCGTGTCATCAGATTTGAATGAAATTTAATTCACTCATCTTAAAGTAAAATAGTAAACTTTTACAATGCAGTAACAAAATTTTAAACAACATCTACTACAGTTTAATTAATAAATACTAATTAATAAAATTTATAAGTATAATTGTTATTTAGTATTTTTTTTATAGCACGTAATATTAAAATTATAGTATAGTTCTTACAATAGCAGTTAACCTTTAATTCACGACCTTATGATTTTAATGACGTACAATTTCGTCAAGCTAGAAAAGACATATTTTTGAAAGTAGTTGTAAACGTTAACGTGGCATTAGCAGTGTTCAGTTTTTTACGATTGCGCGTTGGATTTGTTCGTAAGGTAAGAAGTGGACTAAGACATTAGTTTAAAATAAAATAAAAATGTTCGAATTCTTATTTTAATATATTTAATATATCATTCACTCGAAACATTTTTAAAAAGTAACATGTGATGGTCATTTATTGATCGCATGATCATTATAAAATCGTTTATGATAATTAATAACTGATCCTCTTAAAATTTTTTCACTTAATTAAAAAATTATGAATTTAGTAATTTGAAATTCAAATTTGAAAAAAGTTGTTAGTTTTAAAATACAATATACAGATTATTTGTGGTAGCAAAAAAAAAAGAAATATTTTTCCTTAAATTTAAGACTGTGTTATAGTTATGCAAATTTATAAAGCTATAAGTTACATGTAATGTCTTACTTTAAATGCAAGATGGACTGCAACAATAGCAAAGTGTTATAAAGTGCAGTATTTCTTTCTTGTTTAAACTTGAAGACATACTAATCTATTGACATGCTAATGCGATAATTTATCACATTTATTTCATGGTATTGAATTTGAAATTAATAAGCTACATATTCTTTGAATTATGCTGTCAATTATGACCACTTGTAAAGTGAAGTTTGCTTAATTAAATGTATCGATGTTTGACAAATATTTGATAATCGTCTTTATGGTGATTTGTTTCTAAATAAAATCTAGAAACAGTGTCATTTTTTCTTAGTGTGTGACTGGTGTTCAGTTCGCACTGTCCTTGGACCATCTGCAGAATTGTTGGCTGAGCGATGGTCTGGTCTCAGGGCAGCAATGCAGCGATCTGCGCTCCTGGCGCCTGTTCGGCTTCCATGCTGACTTTCATATCGCTGCTCATGCAATATACGAAGTTTTCTTACGATGACGATCTCAAGTTAGCCAATCCAGATGATGGTTCCGATCAATTTGACTTTATTGTAGTAGGAGCTGGGAGCGCCGGTTGTGTCGTTGCCAATCGCTTAACAGAGAACGAAAAATGGAAAGTAAGTTATCTTTGTACTTAATATATTTATTATTTAAGGAAAAAAGTTAACAAATAAATAAAATTAAAAGAAAAACAAGTTTTAATATTTTTTCTTTATATTTAATAGTAGTTTGAATTACGCAACTAATAAACAAGGTAGGTGATTCCCGCACGAGTCAATTTTGTCAAAAAAGACAAGTGCGGGGATCGCCTATGCTCACAAGTGGCGTATACTATTTTTCCTGATAAGGCAAGAGATAAACTTAATATTCAGATTTTTTTTGCATAAGCAAAATATCACATTTCCTCAATAGTGAGGAAAACCTACTTTCCCTTACTAGTGAGAGAATATAGTAGTTTGCAGGCGCAGAACTGGCTCCAAAAATGAAATAGCGCTCTACGCGTTAGGAAAAAAATATTTTTAAATAAAGTATATACACATTTTCTTCTTTAAGAAGGTCGAATAAAATATAAAAGTTTAAAATAACAATACTTAAAAGATAAAATCATAAAAATAAATATTATTATTCGTAATGCTTTGTATATGTTTCAAATTAACAGTAACATAAAATTGCAGGTTCTCTTGTTAGAAGGTGGCGATGAAGAACCAATAATTTCAGACATTCCCGGTTTGTTGACCCTTTTAAAGGGAACTGATCTTGATTATGGTTATAAAACACAGCCCGAAGCTAATGCATGTGCAACATTACCAAATAAGGAATGTCAGTGGACGCGTGGTAAGGTAATGGGTGGCTGTAGTTCACTGTACAGTATGCACTTTGTCCGTGGTAACAGTTGGGATTACGACAACTGGGCACGACTTGGTAACCCCGGTTGGAGCTGGAATGATGTGCTACCGTATTTCAAGAAATCTGAAGATTTGAGGGTTCCTGAAGTGAGTTTTCTTTTCTTATTCAAAGAGTGTATACAATTTTTTACTTTAAAATTTTGAAAGAAAAAGAAATTTTTCCTAATGATTTAATAAAGGCCAAAATTTTCTTAATAAGAGTTCATTTATTTTCAAGAATACTAAACAAATAATAATAAAATCGTAATTCAATAGGTTTTGCAAAGACATCCATTCTTCCATGGTACCGGTGGATATCAGACAATTGAAGGTGCCGAGTATTTTGATGAAAATGCCAAGGTCATCATGAAAGGCTGGAAAGAAGTTGGACTTCGAGAAGTTGACTATAATTCGGGATACAATTTAGGTACTTCCAGAATGCAGTATGCTACTATCCGTGGCTCACGTCAAAGTTCTAATGGTGCCTTTATTCGACCTATTCGTGGAAAACGCCGAAACCTTACTGTTCGTACGAATTCTTGGGTCACGAAAGTTATCATAGATCCTGCAACTAAACGAGCCACTGGCGTAGAATATAAGACTGCTGGTTCAAATGAGATCAAAAAGGCTTATGCATCGAAGGAAGTAATTCTTTCAGCCGGTAGTTTAGATACTCCAAAATTGTTGATGGTGTCTGGTGTAGGTCCAGCTGATAATCTTAAAGAAGCGGGAATAAACGTTATTAAAGAATTGCCAGTAGGCAAGAATCTTCATAATCACTTTTCCATTACCCCTCTTCAAGTCTCTGTAACCAATAAGTCTGAACCATTCAGCATCGAAAAGTTACAGAATGATGTACTTTACTGGCTTGCCACGCATTCGGGCCCATTGTCGGTTAATACGTTTATGGATAATATCGCTTTCCTAAAAACCTCACATGAGAAAGAGCCACATCTTCCAGACATTCAGGTTGGATATATTAAGTACAAGTATGACGAGTCCATCAAATCTAGCCGTTTTCTTCTTCCCTACTATGACGGCTTCATGCTTACTACTTTATATCTCGCACCCAAAAGTCGTGGATATTTAGAGTTGAATACCACTGATCCAGTAGGAAGTCAGCCCGTGATACACGCAAATTACTTCTCCAACCCCGAAGATATCGAGGCCATTGCTGAAGGTGCAAAACTAACTAGGCGGCTAGTTGACACTGAAGCTTTTAAGGAGGCAGGTTTTGTAGCCAAAAGGGGTTATGGGCCCCTTTGTGACCACTTGGAATTCGAGACCTTCGAGTACTATGAATGTCTTGCCAAAAATCACACAGGAATCATTTATCATCCAGTAGGAACTTGTAAGATGGGTCCAAAGAACGATCCTGAGTCAGTTGTTGATCCTAGGTTGAAGGTCATTGGTATTGAAGGATTGAGAGTTATCGATGCCTCGATAATGCCTGTCTTGACGAGAGGTAATACTCATGCACCTACTGTCATGATAGGCGAGAAGGGTAGTGATTTAATCAAACAAGATTACGGATACAAAATTTAGACTCTTAGATAGAAATATAATTGTACATTAATTAGAGTGATAATTAATCGAGATCAGATACTCTTCAACAGTTCATAACGTAGAAGACTTACGTTATAAAGTATTATATATGTATATTATCTTATTCTATGAAAGATTAAGAGGATTTAGATTTTCGAAATAAAAAATATTATTAATAATATTTATAATATATTTAAAAACTTGAAATATAGTGTCAATGTCTTTTATTTTTTATCTTTATATATGTTCAAAATCAACCAATAAATATTCAAGCCATAATCCCTGCCTCGTAAGTTTTAGCAGCACCGGTGACTAAAGTTGCTTGTTGAGGTACAATTTAACTTCATTATTAATGTTCTTCCCACATATATGTTTGAAATTCTGAAAAATAAAATATATTAAATCTTTTATCAATAAATAATTATTTATTTATGCAATTAATAATTTTACCTAACTTTCATATATTTGAGTTACTTCTTTGTAATAATCTCTGCATTCGTTAAACGTCTGACTTAATAAGTTAGATCAGAATTTAATTGAAAATTTTGTATATTATTGTGTAATAGATTTTTTATTGGAATACGAAATAAGAAGGTCGATGTTTTTATGTTATCAACAAGTTTTAATAAATTTCATTAACAAATTTAATTTATATAATGTGATATAAAAAGTTTTTTTAATATGTTCTTTTAAAATCTTTTAATTTTATCCTTAAAAAATTGGTAGATTAAAAATGATATATTTAAAAAAATTAATAAATGAAGAAGTTATCGTTCGCTGGTCGTAATTATTTGGAGATAAGGAGAAAAAACTTTTCCTCTTTTTGA
>UELX01001493.1:0-43058 GCA_900480035.1 Eupelmus urozonus | reverse complement strand
AAATAAATATTTATATATAGTATTTACTTTATAATGTTTAAGTATATTAATATAAATATTGCTACAATATTGATAAAATATTGTTACAATACCGTTACAATGTTGGAATATTGAAACAATTTTCTTGCAATATTGAAATAATATTATTGCAATATTGACACAATAACTACAAAATGGACACCATCCTGTGTAGGAATTAGGAACGGACCAAAGGCTCAATTCGGATCAGGAAATCGGTCATATGTATATGAAATCCATATGTTTTACAAAGTAAAATGAAAAAAGTGTTATACAAAATGATATCTGAATCGGATTGTTACATTATCATTGTGAAGGGAAATCCTTACATTATCGCTGCTTCGTATCAAAATCGGAAATTTTCCTATAGAGGATATTGTTAGAATATTGAAAGAATATAACTGCAATAATGCTATAATATTTTTACAATATTAGCAGAATGTTACTATAATATTACTACAATATTAATGCAATATAGGCATAATAATATTACTGCAATATTTTGCATAATACCTGCAGTATTTTTAGTTCAATAATTAGAGCAATATTACTAACAAATTAGGTACCATTTTGCTGAGGGGGTCAAAGATATTTTTTCAAAATGATAAATTTTCAGATGTGTATTTGTAAATTTTTAACTGAACATTGAAAATGAAGAGAAATACGGCGGATTTATTGGACTTGTGCTATAAAATAATATACGATAAACTCGTGACTTATAAACAGAAGTTAGTGCCTAAACGAAGCGAGCCTTTTAAGTCACATGTATTATAATATTCTATTAGCCATAAAAATATGCGGAAGTATTTTACTCATAACTCTTCACTGACATGATAAGGCCCTATTGTAAAGTATTCATATTAAAAAATCTTTTTTACAACTCTGCCTACGGAATTACAGAAAGTTTACTCTCAAGAGTGTTGCCATATTACCTTATCAAGAGTTAGCTTATTTCAATTGCCCTCGCGAGCATTTTGATTTCATTGATCTTGGATTTCAAGTACAAGAGTTCGTAATATCATTTTATATGACTAAGAACACGTTGACAGTCGACCATTGTCGGCGAGAAAAATGTTTACACGTGAAATGAAAGACAAAACTTTTGATGCGAAGAAATCAAAGCGAATAAGCTAGACAAAATGCGTTCTTTTGCTTCTCGGAAGGGTAACGTAATAAGGACAGGAAGAGCTCACCCTTTGCTTATGCGCGCACATTGGTAAAGTGATACCATGTTAATGAGAATACGATATTAAATTACATGAAAATGCTCCCATCTTCTGTTTGCTAATAAAGACTGCTTACTCAATAAAACCAGGTATGCGTTACTATAATATTCGAAACGGTATCAGCCATTGAAATTGGAATTATTTAATGCATTTTTATATCGAGATAGTTTCTGAATTTTTTTTAAATGTCTTTTTATTTAGATTTTGAAACTTAAAACTCAATATTAGAAACAGTAATATTACATATTGCCGCTCCTAAGATAAAGACTTTTATAATTGCTATTAAGGTTTTGATGTTACGAATTTAAACTCGGCGATTACACCTTATAAACATTGTATAAAATAAGTTTGTATCACTTCAAAATGTTGTCTTTTTTGTAAATATTAATTATTAACTTAATTTGATATGATTTTTTTGCTCTTGTGGTAAAAAGTTAATTATTCCTAATAAAAGAAAAGTTTCTAAGAAATTACAGAACATTTAATCGTATTATAGCCCATAAGTATATGTCAATCTATAACAAAAACCATTACCTTACTTATTCCTTTTATTATTAGATTACCTTTGGTAGAGTAACATCGATAAAATACATTGAAAAGTACAAGTATGCATAATATGCTTCGCCACATATCTTGAAGGATGTTTTCTAAAACTATCGAATTTGATTATAAAATTACGTTTCTATCTCTTCCACAAACAAAAATCAAAAAATATTTCAAGAAAAAGTTTAATTTTAAAAATTTCTATAATCTTAATACTTTATATTTTTTCTGAAAACGAGAACAGATACTTAAAATAGAATCTTAGTTCGGATTTAGATAAACCAGAATTTCGAATTTACATTTTGATTATGTGTTAACATCTAAGCCAATCATTTAAAAGAAAGGTATAAGGAGGTGAATAACAGTTCAACCGCACGATTGCTTAATCTTTTAGATTCGGTATATTTGATTGGTGATCATTAATTCCTATTTGGGTATTAATTGTATCTATTATAAGATGAAGTAATAGAATAATTCCTTAACTTTCAATCAATATTTTCTTTGTTAAGCATAGTGATACATTCTTTTAAACAGAGTAATAACAGTGTCTCCTAAATAACCTTTAGTCATTTGCTTATCAAAATAATTTTGGTGCTGCCAAAGCTTATAAATAGCAGTAGAACTATATTCACAAAGTTTTTGCTACTATTATTGGAACATTCTATTTTTTTATTTTTTATATTCAGACATTGACTATCAACAACATCGGAATAATGGAAGTTGAAAGCACTATTCAATTGTTCAAAACTATGATCGAGAATGGAAAATACGACAACTCTGAGATCATTCAAGCTCTACGTGAACTTTGGGAATTACCAGTGGAATTAAAGCACTTGGAAACGACAGGTATCGGAATTACAGTTAATAATCTTCGAGAATTGGATGGGAAAGTGGGGCAAGCAGCCACTCTTTTAATTGCAAAATGGCAATTGATGGTGGCACAAAGTATGTCTGCTGACGAGGATGAAAAAAACACCGATTCGCGATGACTCCAGTTGCATAAACGACATAAACGAGAAAGACGAAAATCTTAATGAAACTGTAAAATATCCAAATTATGACGATTTGACATGGGCGGACGAAGTAAGCGATATCGATTAAAATGAAAACCTTGAAGACCTTGTAAAAAAACAACTATAAGTTGTAATTAATTAAATTAATTGTAATTAAATTTTAATGGTATTTAAAAGTTAAGTCTTAATTGACAGTTCTAATATAGACTTAAAGTTATTTTAATTATAAATGTTAATAAAAATTAATAATAATAGAAGTTACTATAAGACAATAAATATACTCATTCGCTTTATAAATATAAGTAATAAAAAATGATTTTTTAGAAACTTTTGTCCATATATATTTTTGAATTTAGTGATCCTCTAAAGACCTCGATACAAACAAACTTTTCTCAATTTAATATTTTAGAGTAATATGAATTTATTCTAATCATAGTAGAAAGAAACTGCTCTTACATTTGTTATTTTTTTAACTTTATTTGCTATTAAAATACACTGATTTCAAAAAGGTTTTTGTATGGATTATTTTATACTTTGCACTGTTTTTCAAAATCATCTATTAAAAAAAAATACTTTCATTTTATTTGTTATTGTAAATAATGTATTACTTCTGTAAAATAAGACATTATATATTATTCAACTTCAAACCGAAAAATGCAAATTAGCTTCAGAATCCCAATTCGACATCACCGAACCCACCCAAACTTTCTTCCTAAAAACATCGGTAACCAGCCGATCTCAAGCCTCGCTGGCTCTCCGCGAGCTGTTGCCATCTGTGCCGCGAGCCTCGAACTACGTCGCCAGCTCGGCACGACAAATTTTATTTATTTTTTTTTTCTTTCTCCTCTCGCTCGACGTTTTTTCTCTTTATTCCGCTCGCGCTCCTCTTCGATTCATCATCGAGGCTGCTCATCGCCGGAGCAGGGAGCGCATCCAGAGAGATAAGGCGCGCGCTGTTGAAAATAAAAGGAGAAGCTCGAGACTCATCGGCCTGATGCACGCTCTTACGAATCGCAACAATATTTTGATTTAATACGTGATTCGGCAGCGTTAATTTTTTTACTTGATGATAATGGTGGTATCGACTTTTTTTTTAGAAATATTGAAGAAAAAAATTAGATTAATTTTTATAGAGCTGGCGTCATGCGAATTGATCAATTACGTAGCTGTTTTCCTTATACAATGACGACGAAACTTTTATAGTTCACTTAATAAATTGTCCATCGATTATCCGTATAACAAAACTAAAATAAGCAGTAAATGCATTGAACGAAAAATATCCCAAATACAAAACCCATATTTCTTTCCCAAAACTACGAAACTTACGCAACGCACTTTAATACCAATCTGCTAATAAGATCGTTTCCCCGATATAATCCTCCTAATGGCTAAGCCAAGTCCCATCCCGTCTGCAAATCGGCAATTGCGCAACCTTCGCTTAAACCGGCACAGAAGCGTCGTTAAGCGCGTAGGAAAGGAAAACGGCTGCAGCGGGCTCTGGCTTGAGGGACTATAAATTGGTAATCCAGGGCGGCGCAGAAAGCCTGAGGGTCGTAAAATAATAATGGGTCAAATATTTGCGTCTGAGAGCGAGACTCTAAGGCTATCCTTTTTGGACCGAGCGAGGGGATACTGGCCGTCGGGAAACTCTTCATCCTAGTGTAGTTAGATGTTTGAGGTCCGGTGTATGTATATAGGGATTGTTTTGTGGTTGTGCGTGAGGAAAAGACTTTTGCAAAAATTGAAGGATATTTGTATGGTATAAGACAGAATTTCAAAAATATTTTAAAATTTGATGATATTGATTGAATGTAATTTGTATAACAATGTTCTATAAATAGTAAAATTCATTCAAATTAATTAAGCACTTAATTATTAACGATTTTATTCGCATGATTGAGCGAAGAATCTTTAAAATTACAATACTGGTTAAAATTAATTAACCTATACCAGAGCGTAAAAGTTCAAAACAAAATATTATATAAGATATGCTATACTTTATAGAAAATTTTACTACAAGTACAGAAAAATTTAAAATTTGTCTTTATTATTTTATAATTTTTATTATCCTATTTTAATTTATAAGATAGCATGGCAAATTACAAAATTTACCATACATCTTATAACATTTTTTATAAAGTGTAGTAATAATGTTTTGAGTTCTTTGTGGGTGTAATTATTTTTCTTAGTAAATTTTTACTAATTAGGTGTTAAAAACAAAAGCCACATTTTTTTTTAACTTTTATTGAATTTTTATTCACTAATCAACGATTGAGTCATTCGGCAGAAAAACGATATGACCTTTTTCCAAGCCCATTAATTCTGACAATAAGAACGTAGAAGCATAAACATTGCATTTCAGAGTACACTTATATGAATTTTCGTTTAATACAATAAAATGTGCAGAATATTTTCTATAAAATTATTCACGATATGTCAGGATAAATATTATTACAAAATCTTTAATTTCGAATACACTATTCCACCAACCTTTAGACAATAAACATCAAAGCACCAATAAATTAACGAAATTTACAAGTACATTGCGCAATTCCTTGCATCACCCTCAATTTATAATACCCTACCCAAAACCTCATTATCCCCATCTTAATCCCCCAGCGCTCCACCTCCGCGCGGACAGGCAAACGGCTGGTTCCCTCCTCGAGTGCAAGTTTCGTAAATCCCATAGACGCTCTCCTTCTGCTTTTCCGAACGAGCCTCGAGCCTCTCTTTGGGAATTTTCCGAGACGGCGACGTTATTCCGCGAAGCTCACGTGCCAGAAACTGATCGATGGTGGTTCTTTAATGTGTGTTTGCATGGCGCGAGTAAACACATTTTTCGCTCGTTAGGTTCGAAATTAGGACGATTATGGGTAATTTGTGATTATTATTTTTTTTTTTCAAGTTTGTGAAATGGTGTACGAATGCAGAGTGATTATGTGGATTTGATGCTTATTTCGAGGCGCCAAATAATCTTGCGTGAAATCTGAAAATAAACGTGTTCTCATGGGTCGCAGTGCGGTTGTGTATGTATTCGAGCTCAGAAAAAACGGTACTTGCGCAATCGATAAGAACGGAAAGCACGTTCCTGATTTCGGCATAACGGGCAAATACTACCGATAAGACATTAGCAGAAGGAAAACGCATGGAATTTGTAATGAGAAGTAGAAGCGAAAAGGTCTTTCCTGCAACACCTTTTCTTTTCGTCTTATTTATCCTTCATACATAATTTATATAGGTTACATATAATATTAAAATAACTTATTAATTTTAAATTTACTTGAAAATGAATTATGTTTATTTTTAGCATTAAACCGTACAAATATCGCATTCTCGAAAATCAGTTTTACAAGCACGCACTTTGATGGGCTGCAAATCACTTTGTAGTACTCATCTGCAACTTAATCAGTTGTTGTCTGGAACGGTGCTCCGTTTTTTAACGACGCCATTAGAGATAAATTTCACGACACGGTAGCGATTTCCCGCGACGCCTTTTCTCACGCCGGTGATAACGATACACGTGGACGTTCATGAATGAAACAAGTCTGTCCTGTTAGTCGGTTTGTTGGCTTACAAAAGATATTGTTTGACGAGCTTTATTCGTTTTACGTTTTATTCTGGAATCAATTTGACTTGATTGCTTGATGAAGATAAATGTTATTTTATTTGTATTATGATGCAAAGCTTCACTGATATTACCGCATTACATTATTATTATTATTATTGTTTTTTTTTATCTAAACTTGTGCAGCTCTTTAAATTTTGAGACTTTCATGTGTTAAACTAAACTTTCTATGTTTTATTATCCTATTTAAAATTGTATAATATATTTAATCATAATCGGTATGCATTTTAGTAAATCTTCTCAAAACATACTAAATTTAAAAAGTTCATCATACCCTTTAAATATTTTTTTTAATTTACCTTATTAAATTTATTGTGAGATCCAATTGTATTTAAAAAAAAAATCAAAGCAATATAAAAATAACTCATAAACAGTGGAAAAATACTTAGTTAAAAAGTAAGCAATAAGAAATGTATAAATTCAAATTATTCCGCCCTGTCCATGTTTCTTAAGCTCGATGTCACTTATCTGGACTCTCCAAATACACAGTATCAATCATGAGTTTGAGCATTAATTAAAAACGCAATTCGGCTCTTATCAGTGCCTCCAATGCGTCTAATTAAGAAATGATAAACGATGATGGATGTATAATTATAATTCAAGTCCACTCGGTTCACTCCTATAAATAATATTTCGAGGGTGATGCAAAAAGTTTTAAATATTATAATTAACATTAATACCCTCTTATCGGTAAATCGGTAAAGATAGAAAAATAAACAAATCAAATTCAAAAAGCCACTTACTACTGTATTTAAGATAATACATTTTTTAAATTTCTTCATTCACTAGTAATTCAATCGAGAATCTTTTTTTCAATACACACACTTTCCACCTACCTCATCACACCCAAAAATGTGGCCAACCGATTTTACTTCTTCGAAACAAACACTTCGTCCGCAAAAAAAAACACATCGCTCAATTTTTATTTTTCAACTTTAAAAAAAAAAGGACATATAGATTCGCCTTATCGCGCGAAGCCAGAAGTCCGCGCTGGCGGATGTCCGGTCGCGCAGGATGTGACGTCACAGTGCAGCAGCAACAGCAGCCAGCAGCTTTTTCTGTTGTCGCGAGCGCAAACACCGCGCGGCCGCGCTTTCTTTATATTATATATGCGCGCTCACAGAGGGCCGTAGGTATATGGAGCTTTACATAGGCGTAGGCGAGTTTCAGGTGCAGCATTTCCTGAGGAAGTTTTCTCGGCGCGGTGTTTTTGGTGGGATGGATCCTTGAGGCTTGTTTTATGTTTGCACGGAAAAGGGTTTTTCGGGTGGAGTTCATCCGAAAGCGGGAGACTTTGTTGGCTCTGTTGCGCGCGTTTGTATAAGGAGCGGGGCTGGTTTGGGAGGATGTTTCGATATGTGGGAGCGAACGAGATGTGTGAAATTTGTAAGAGTTTTGATTGTGATAATTTTGTTGCTTTTTATGATTGAATTTTGAAAATTGAAATTGGTGGCTGTGATTTATAGCGGTCTGTGAATTACTTTGATTTCCATTCGTTTTTGCAATAATTGAAATAAATAAATACATATCTCGTCGCTTGAATCGAATAACAGTACACATCCAATTGTCTTTAGAAAAGAGGTGTACTTTTTTTTAACGATATTTCGATGTGTAATCTTATTCGATTCAAGCGACGATATTATTGTTACATTGATTCATGAAATTTCTTAATTTAATATCCAAAGTAATACAATAAATAAGTACAATAAAAAGTTTATTTGACTTTATGATTTGTAAGCATTAAAAAAAATCAATTTTTATTTAAACAGATTTATTAATTTTTTAGTAAATTAAATATCTCTCAAACGATCTGAAAATTTGTTAATGTCAATATCAAATCAATGTAAAATATGTCTAAAAATTTCAAAGAATAGTAGCATATGAAATCTTTGAAATAAATCTACTATATGCTCCTGTATAAAAGAATCTCTTCCGGGCATAAACCTAAAATAATCAATGCAGCAACAGCACCTTAAAACGCTTCCACGCTTACAAACGTTCAAGCTTCAACAAACCGGCGCAAAAAACTAAAAAAAAAAAAAAAAATCACGGCAAAAGCCCGATAAATCACTGACAAGCAAACAGAGCCGCTCGCCGGGAAAAAGACAGACTCGTAGCGAAACAAGTACAAAACTCGCCGGGAGAGCGAGAGGGAAGCGCACAGCCACATACAAAATAAGAAAAAGAAGGGAAAAGCAAACGGCTTTATTGAGTCTTCGCTCTCATGACACGATCCACGATGTGGCGAGGGGGCAGTGCTCTTATCGGCTCCCTCGTTCCGTCGATGAAGCTCGAGATGTTTTTCTCTTTAATGTGAAGAAGCCGCGGCTCAAGAGGCGACTTCGTATATTTTAAGAGCGACGAGCGACAAAAGGTCGAGAGATAATGCCGAGCGAAAGCCGCGGCGCGGCTAATAATTCGCGCGCGGGTCGTATTCTCGTTTGCGGGTGATAAGGACGAATTTTTTTGTCTGTGGAGTGGTTGGGTTTTTCTTTGGGAGGGGAAGAGGGAGATTTTTTTGGAGTTTTGAGGTTTTAATGAGGGGATTGTTGTGGAGATTTCGCTAGGTGATTATCGATTGTTGGAGAAGTCCGGTGCGTTGTTGAATTTGGTGGCGAACGGTATTTGTGTATATGCTCGTTTAAAGTGTAAATGCTCTATTAGTTCAAAATTTAATATATAGATTAATTCAAACGGCAGATTAAAATTATGCGAAATTTAAAAAAATTCGATGTTTGCATAATGATATTTATTGTTAGTGCACGTATCAAAAATTTTGTGAAATGAAAAATTAAATAGTGTAAGTAACGTAAAATAAAATTTTTAATTTTACAAACCTTACCTAAATAACTTTTTTCTGAGATTTATAATTAAAATAGTATAAAATTTAAATCAAATATTTTCTAACATCTCATTTTAATTCAGATTATTGCTCTTACATCAGATTATTACTCAATTATTATCTGTGGCCACCCAATGCGCTTTACATTCATAAACAGTGTTAACCTAAACTTAATTTTTATACAAAGTATTTATACTTCCAATATAAATTATTGTTAATATCTTGTACTTATACATTTACTTTCTTTTGTACCATTTAACTTAGAAAAAACAAAACGAAAACCATGGCAATTTCAAAAAAGTCTCTCAACAAAAACTCCCAAAAAGTCCCTTCCAACAAACAACCGAACATCCCTTTAAAAACCAAGCTGGCAAGGGACACCGCCAAAGTGTTAAAGTTGCCGCGCGCGTGCGCGTTTGCCACAAACACATGGTCATGTTTGCGGAATCGCGCCCGCCGGGGAAACCTGAGGTCGCCAAGTACACATTACACATCACGCTCCGATTTCTCTTAGCGAACTTTCGCTTTGGCTTTAGCCGCTCTCGAGTATTTGTTTACTTTTCAGGGTGTCTCTTGTCGCTTTCGCCTCTTATATACCCTCTTTGCTCTCTCCCCCTCGATCGCTGCTCCTTGGCACACTTTTCCGGAGCTGGCTTTGCGGCAATCTTGTTAAAAAGGCGTCGGAATGAGGATTTTCAGCTTTCGCTGGTTTTAGTATGTTTTGGATAATTTTGGATTTAATAATGGTTCATTTGTTAGTTGATTACGTGTATATTTTTTTTCTAAATTTTGAATATTTTTTACGTTAGTTTTCATTTTTGTTAGAAAAAAATTAGTGAAGAGGAAAACTATTGATCTAATGAAAGTCGCGGACCTAAGCACATTGACGACTTGTTTCAGTTAGAAATTAATTTAAAGAAAGTTAAAAATTGTATTAACTAATATATGCCATTAAAATATTTGAACAAGCAACTATACCTATTTAATTAACAGATATTTACCTGGATTTTACCGCGTAATATACCAATTAAAACTAACACTGAATTTGCCACTATCAAAAAAGTTTAAAAATCCAAGCATTACTTTCCTACTTCTAAAGAACCGACTCCTCTATCCAACATTATTTGCCTGTCAACCGCCTCTTCCCTTCCCTATCATCCCTCTTGAGATCTTCATTTTGACTTTCTGACTATCGGTATACCCAGCCATCCACTGGGCCAACGCTCGAGAGGAAAAGCCGCAAAAACAATAGCGCAGACTTAAGCCCGCAAGTCAAGAGGCCACTTCTGAAGGATTTTGCCGCTCTTCGCGCGAGGCCGCGATTATCCCGCCGGCCGAGTACACAACAATAGGGAAAAATCGAGTAAGGCCCAGTTAATAACGAAGGAATACCGGCCTGAGATTAGAGCTTTGCTGGTATAGTACCGAGGAGTCATGTTTTGGCTAAGCAGGATTTGTCGAGTGCTCTTGTTTTCATTGTCAACGCGGAAAATTGGGTTCGTTCCTTTTGCAATAATACAGGGCCACGCGACACATAGATCGGCGCCACGTGGCCTCTGTGGGTCTTGCGGGTGTTTTGTGTTTTTCGATGGCCGATTTATCTGCCGGTCGGGCGGAGATAGGGAAAAACTGTGTTTCTAGACTAATGCAAAGCCTGTTTTCAAACTTGGGATGAATTTGGACAAGCCTGGAAATGTTGTTGTGAAACGCAGGGCTTTGCTGGAGTTTTCTAATCTCTGGTTTCGGTAAAAGTTTTGGCCTTTCGAACTAATAATTAATAGTTTTAGCCCTTAAGTCTAAACGCGATTATGTTCATCGTTTTTCGCATAAGAATTGCAGCATGCCATTGTAATAGCGAGAGCCCACAGCCGGAATTTAATTATAAGCTTAACTAATTATCAGAATTACATTAACAATATACAAAGTCAATTAGGCTAAAATTAAGCCTAACTAAATATTTTCATCCAGCTTCGTTTCGTGACACTAAAAAAAATCGGTAATCACAAACTTAAAACTCTAAGCACCTAGCTTCATCTCACAAAAAAACTCCCATTTTTAATAATCCGCATCAAACTCTTTATTTACTCCACAACATTGCAATAAACAATCTAACGACCAATAAAACCACCCGTCCACCAACCGATCCCCCCAACCAGCCGACAAATAAAAGGCCCCGCAGTGGCTACCGACTCGTAAAATGTCTAATTAGTACGTGCTCCCACTCGGCCGCCCCTCCCAGCCAGCTTTCAGAAAAACAGCCCGGTAAATCGGAAAATCGAGTCGAGCGAATCGCCATAAATACATCAGCGGGGCTAAAGCGAGCGGATCGCGGTGCGCCGATGAAAGAGCCGATCGTGTGGCGGCGACCTGCTTTTAGCGTGAAACGCCTAATTGAGTGCGCGCGTGCTGGCCTCGCTGTGTATACGGTGCCAGAGTTCACATGAGGGGGATTGGACTGGGGAGCTGTCTAAGGGGTGGATGCGAGGCGTGATTCGAAGTGTCTGGAGGTTATATCGGTAGAGGGTCGAGTGGAGGAATCGGAAGGGAATTGAGGGATATGGGAATTTGGAGATCGCGGCTGGGGATTCTGATAACGATTAGATATTAATGAATGTTGGATACTGATAAGGGTTTGATGATTTTTATCGGTTTTATAGTTAAGAAGTTGCAATGCTTTTGTTGGAGATGAAATATATAATACACAAAAAAAAATCAATAAAACGCAGTTTTTATAAACTTGCAAATGTTGTATATAAATAATTATAATTCCGTTAGATCATTGAATAAAAAATATCTTCTATTAGAGAGTAGCCGTATTCATCAGTCCGCTAGGACTCAAGCCTCTTCTAGGCAGCATCAGCATCGGAGCGAGTCCCAAAAAGAAACCGAAGGGAGGACTGATTTATAGCTGAATGCGGTGCCTTTGCGCTCGGGGCCAGCTCGCCGCGCGAGCGTCGAAGGAAAAACTTCGGACTTCAAGGAGGGGATATACTAAGCCGACTTCATTTAAAAAGCTATTTCGACGCTTTGATGAAGTTACGGCTCGGCTGAGATGTCGCGCCAACTGGAGCGCGAAGCCGATGACGATAATAAGCCCGTGATTTAGGGATTTTTCGGTAGCGGAGAAAGTTTTTCTTTGAAAATCGCGCTGTTGAATGGACATCGCTGTGGATGATAAGATTGTATCATTGACGTAAATTTTTTATCAATTTTGTTATTTTAACGAAAATTTTTTCGTGAAGACTGTATACGTCATTGAAAAAGCATAAAATTAGTGGAATAAAAAAATTATGATACCGAGTATTTTCAAACATTATCTTTCTCGACCACTAAAATTCCCAAAACAAATATCAAATATATATTTCATAAAAAAGCAATAAACTTTCTTCACAACCACCCAAACCCAATCCATACCCATTTATTCGCCACTTGCTCGTCAACTCCCCATGAAAGAGCACTCGAGCTCCTCCAGAGTGCAGCCCATTCATTCGCCTAGAAAAAAAAAATAAACACACTTATATCCCGCACGCGCTCTACGACAAGTCGCCAACGACAAAAAGAAAGACCGTCATTGATCCGCGCCGCTCTCGCCTAAAGAACACCAAAGCACCTTTCAGCTCGATAGGATCCAGCGCCGCCGTAAACGTTTCGTCACCTCGGCCCAATAAAAGAGCACAGGCCGGCCCTACGGATGCGCCGCTCGATTATATCTGGCTTTTGTATGCGCTCGCCGAATAAAAGCAGGAAAGCTTTTTTTTCTTGATGCCTAGGGGTGGCGCCTGGACGCTACGGGGTGTCTGTGTGTGAGTGTGTGGGATCGGCTGGCTTGCGTTACAGCTCGGCGGCGAAAATGCGCGCTGGGTGAAATTCGAGGAGGACTGTAAATTTTCGAAATTATCTTCCTTGGTGGCTGGACCCACGCGCAAAGGGCTGCCCGTGATAAAGGAAGGTTTTCCTGGGTTAGATAGATGGGCACGCGGGGGTGTGGCAAGAGAGGATAGAGCAACAAACGCCTCTTTGGCTTCTGTAGTTTTCTTATCAGCTAAAAAATGATAGCTGTATGAATTTAAGGATGAGTTTGCTTCGGGGGAGGGCTTAGGATGTAGGGTTTTGATGATATTGACATTGAATGAAGTAGGATCAGAAATATATTACTTGTATGTATAATCAGTTATCTAGTATAATCTTTTTTAAACAAAAATTTGGTATTGGCTATAAAATTATTTTCATAAATTGTGGTGTATATATTAAAAAAAAAAAAATGTATGTTATATATGTTAAAGCAAATTCATACATATTGCATTAAATCCAAAATAAATATTAAAAATTTCATGTATATCTGATCTATAGTAATTAATGCTTAATAGTTTACAAATTAGGGTTAATATAGTAATTAATGCTTAATAATTTACACAAGGCACTGTGTTTAAGAGTGGGACAAAATCGGACCAGAATCTGATGGGAAATCCCTGCTCCCTATCAAAATCCCAAGGTATTTCTACACGGGTAAATTATTATTTTTTTGTAATTTATTTTCCCTGGTAAAAAATTGACCATAATCTGAGCAGATTTTCTGTTCGACAATTGTTAAAATGACACTTATGTTCAAAGCATTTCCAGAATTTTTAGACAAAACTTTCTTTCAGTAAATTTCATTATACATACAGTCTTACGATATTTAATTTGTAAAATGCATGGCTTAAAATCCTTTTTAACTTTTCAAGAACATCAACTTTTGAAAAACTACAGAAAAAAAACCTCAGCATATGCCTCCAAGCTAATAAGTAATGAAAATCACGTAAACCTCGTGAGAAACACAACTTAACATTTTGCCAAAAAAAAAACACCAAAACTAGTAGCCTCAGCCGCTTTACGACCTTATAAATCTCATCCAATTAGACACGCGGCACTTTCCTCCACCCAAGTAAAACCCCTTAAAGAAGCCCAACTAAAAACCCCTCTCCTATATACTCCTCTCCTCTCCTCGTGAGAACAGCAAGCCTCGAGCCCACAACCCTCAAAATCGATAAACAACCACTTTTTTCTCCCCTCCTCCTCCACTTCGGCCGATTAGTTCTGGACAGAGTTACCCTCCCACTTGCGCTCATGAATCTTGGGCCCGCACCTAAAGCGTCGGTTATCGGCGTAAAAAATGCATCGAGGACCTGCCGCGTCTCTCGATGCACCGCACGCGAAACGCCCTCGAGGTGTCGTGAGCCAAGGCTTTTTTTTCACACTTGGCCATTTATCTGGAGGAGAGCGTGTGAATGATGGGGAGATTAATTGCTGGTAGAGGAGAGATAAGAGCTGAGGATGCGCACGCGCGCTCGCCGCGAAACGGCTTATTAATGAGGGTGCAAGCACTTGAGGAGAGGAGGCTTAGATTGGGGCCGTTAACGGGATATTATCTTGAGTGTTTACAGTAACGTGCGTATCAGTAGTTTTTTTTCTGAATATTCTGAATGTTTTAGAAGGTATAGTATAGAAATAAAGGCTTTGAAAATTTTACTATTCCTTTAGTTAAAACGCCACGCTTCTTCTAACAAAAACAAAAGCTTCATTTATTCACTCCCCGTTTAAGAAAAAAAAAGAAAGATCCTACCAACGACGTACCTTTCAGCTTATTCCAGAACAAAAAAAAGGCCGAAAGAAAACCGCAGACAAACAGAGCGCGCCAGCCGTAAAACCGAGCCGCGCCGGGGAAATTGCAAACATTAGGCGCGTGCGAGAACTTCCGCTTTATCCGGTTTTTACAGCTCAATTTCCACGTTTTCACGCACACACGGCCGTCTTCTTCAAAGGAGCTCTGCATTGTTTCCCGAGCCGCCGCTGCTAATGACCCTATGGGTATACCGTCTAGGCACTGTTCGAGCGGGGAAACGAGATGCAGGAGAGACGAGGACCGAAGGAATGTAAAAGAGAGAGGAAGAAATAAGAAAAAGCGAGAATTTAGATGAGAAAATTATCGGAGACGGGGACTACTGTGCGGCTGGGACTGTGGCGTTTTTCTGCGCGCTGGCGCTTACAGGGAGAGTGAATTGTTCGAAGTGCTTTCTCGGAAGTTTGTGCTTATGTATTATTATACTTTTAGAATTACTTATACTTTTTAATCTCGAATAATTCTACTTAATTTTCCAGGGCTTTTCCGTGCGATCGAAAATTAATTTGACGCAGTCCGAATAGTTTCCGCGTGAGAAACGAACGCAGCTTACTATTCCACAGTGACTATAAATTAACAGTTCGTCAGCCCGAGCTTGAAAGTAAAACAAAAAGCAGGATCAAACTTTGGGGAAAGAAAGCCGAGCGTAAGAGAAAGAAAGAGGGGGGCGAAAGGAAAGAGAATTACAACGCGCTGTTTGCTGTACGGTCGGTTTTTCTTCTCGACAGTCGCGCGCGCGCGCGAGACGCCAGAAGGGCCTGCACGATCATAAGGGAGGACTTGTACATTTTTCAAGGCTCTCTCGCCCTCGTGGCTGTCTCTCTCTCCCACAGGCGCGCGGCTGTTTACACCGACGGCGAAGCGCCTGCAAACACTGTAAAATTCTTTCATCTGGCGTGCGCGCGAGTCCGCGCTTTAATGTGGAGAGAGAGAGAGGTGGCTTTATGGTTTATTGGTGACCGTTGAATAAAAAAACAATGAGCATTGTGCTAACAAAATTTAATAATGCAGCTTGTTGTTTCGGCAGTGGAATGTAAAGTAGTTGGAATGAATAGTTTCGAGCGTGGTCGTTTTTTTTAAGCAAATATCACTCTATACTATTTGACGTATGGTTTTACGTTACTCTGAATCGACAATAATTTTCATAGAATGAGTCAATTTATCGTGATTTATAAAAAGATGTCCAGTTTGGAATTCATCGGAAACACCGTTTGATGTATCTTCTAAGAATACGCGATGGCATTTTGAAAAGGCAGATGCTACAGTATTCTTAATGTGACCGATTAGTCGTCAGTACTGCTTTGAGAATTGACGTGGGTTGAAACTTTAGTTGGCTTTAAAAAATTTCGAACGTATTTCTTATATGAATATATGAGAAGCTTAAGGAAGCACATACGGCTAATATAGAATAACTACAATTTTTCAAAAAATGAAGCACGTATGGTTAATTCGTATTAGAAAACTATTTTTATCGATGGTTTTAAGCCAAATTATATGCTTTTATTATATTTTTCTTATTTATATATCATATTATTTTTATAGTATATTTTATTAGTCAAATGGTTAATTTTCTACTTTTAAGATCATTATTCGAATTTTTTGTTTTTTCTTTGAAATAAACCCAGTAATTTAACTATTTATTTATAACAATTTACAGTTAAAAAAATATTTAAAAACAGATGTATCGTCAAGTGTTAAAAATCGCCCATTCAAAACATCTTAAATTCTACTTTAGTTCTCGCACTGGTCCAGATTCTTACAAAAAGGAGAAACACCCATTTTTAAGTGGTTTCAAAATTAATGGATGTTTTCCAATGAGCTATTGAAATAAGTAGGTAATAAGTCAAGAAAATGCGATGAGTCGATCGGCAGGCACTTGTGAACTCGTGATCGAAGGATTTACGACCGAATCTAACGATAAGCTATATGACGCAAAGACGTAGGGACCTTAAATAGTCCACATTTATACAATATTTCACAAAACTTTCTGTACATCATTCAATACAAGAACACTGCATACAATAATTAACAATTTTCAAAAGTAAAAACAAATTTCTGTTTTCCCATCCAAAATTTCAAATCCTACGAGTAATTTATAAATTTACGTTTCTGCCTCTCCTCTCCTGCCCTCACTCTATCTCTCGCCCAAACTCAGCCCGATAAACGGGCCACAACCGCAGCTGATTTATCGTCCGAGCTTCGCTCTATTTAGTCTGTGTCAGCGTCCGCGCATTAGTAACCGTATATACATGGCACCGAAAAAAAACAGCGCCGGTGGCATTACCACCGTCGCACCGATCGCCAGGTTCGGTTGCAATTCGATCTTCGCTGCGCTTCTCGCTGACCGTCGTTTGTCAAGCGCAACGGCACTGCACGGCCCTGCTTTAGGCCTGCGGAGGAGAGCGATGATTTCTCATGTGTTGTATTGGGCTGATCGATTTTCGTACGTTTTTTTTTTTAGTTTTTTGAAAATTTAGATGATGGAAGGGCTTTTGCTTTTCATGTATGTTTTTTTTTTGTTTGTTTAGTGTGATGGAACTGTTGTAAATCTGCGAAATAGCTTAGTTACAGTGCAGAGGAATGAAAGTACTTGTCAACTATGGAAATTTGGTAAAATAAAATGTTTAACGTATTGCCAGCGTTCGCAGGTGCGAGGCCACAGCATTAATTTTCCACTTTTGCTAGACTATTATTTATCCTTCGGAGATAAGGATTGCAATGAATTTTTCCTAGTGCCGAGAAATAGGTTATTATTTTTGTGTTTGGAAAATATTGGATGCAATGTGCACTGTAAATTGTATTCAAAATTATACTAGTTTATTCCTTCGGTTATAAATAATAATATTGCAAGAAAAATTTTAATTTAAAAATATTTATTATTACTTATTATTTTTTCAAATTAATCTAAATAATGAAAAACCTATTCTATTTTTTTAAGCTCCAACATTTTTATTAACTTTGATAAATTACAAACACTAAAGTTAACTTATTAATTACCTCTTACAATTAATTCAATATTTTGGCACGCTCCCTCAAACTCAATAATTAAGCTACATCTATTCTTATAACTATCTAATACCAATTACTCAGCACAAAACCATTTCAACAACAGCACAGTAGTTTTTCGTCGAAATTTCCGATCATACATCATCTCTCGCAAGCATCATAATTAGATCCAGTCCGGGAGTTCCTCTTTGCGGCTATGTATAAAAGAACTACTCAGCGCCGGTTCAGAGTTCGCGTCGGGTCAGCTCTTGCTTGCTCGCTCTTCGCGCTCGAAACAGATTGACGTCACAAAATTTCCACTGGCCTTCGTCTTTTTCGTTTTCTGCTTCGACTTGCACAATATTGCGAGCTCTTACCCCTTTTCTCATGTATGTATTATATGTATTCTAGCTTCGAAGCTTTTTAATTTTTTTTTTTCGTTATTGAGAATCGTTAACTTGGCGTTCGGAGGCAGATAAGATTTTTGCCGGTGTGTTTGTGGTTTGCGGGGACATTTGAGTGATAAATATTGTGTTTGGGAGGCTGCCGTAATGGATGAGTTGTATTGATTTTATTCAAAATTATTTTAGTTTGTTTTAAAAATTAGAAGTTTGTATTAGTTTAAATATTATTTGATAGAATTTTGGTAAGCGATTGTTTGAGTTATAAAAATATTTCTCTTTTTGGATACATAGCTAAAAAAATACTAATTGTTACTAATTTACGTTTTAGTAAATAAAAAATATACTGCGGGAATACATAGTCATTAAGGAAAAAATATTCCATATATAAATTCAATTTGTTGAAAATACGGGTTGATCAATATTAAACTAATTAAATTATTATAGCAAAATATTCGTAATAGATAAATTGATAATAATAAAAATACTAATTTTGCATGAACTTATAAAAAATAAAATCATGTCAGTGAATCACATAGGCTTAAAGCAGTAATTTTATTATTATTCTATATAGTCAATGACTCTTATAAAGTGGAGTATAAATATTGATGATGCATAATATTTCATCTTACCCTGTTAAATCTTATTGATCAATAAAATGTATAAATATTTATTTTTTCACTAATATTCTTTAAAAATTTTGAATTCTAGTCAATGTTTGTGTCATAAAAAATGTGTCATAAATAAAACTGTCTTATTTGAATTTTAAGTTTTCAAAAATATGGTGACATCACGTTGTTGTTCATTAAAATCACTTAGCATCGAGTAATATTCAAAAAACAAAAATCACACATGAAAAAATGGGTTTACATATTCTAGATAACAAGGAGGGCTTCAAACATCGCCGTAAAAAATGTAAATTCATTTTTATTTAGGATGTAGATAAATAATAAAGTATATATTAAAGAACATATTTTATCCATACTAACGAAATAAATATAGAATACATAATAAAAGGATATGTTTTGTTTCAGTTTTAAATACACATCAAACTTCTTATCTAATCTTATTGACAATTAATAAAATTTCAAGGTTTTATGTTTAAGGATTTAAATATTCCTATACAAAATAATTCCAACAAATTAAAATTATTTTTAGTTAATTATAATAATTAATTCACTGTTAAAAATAATACATAAACTTCTGTAAACTAATTTTAAAGAAAATTTAAATCTCTGAATGAACAGGTGTTATCATATCAAAACCGTGTGATAGTATATCTTTACACTGACATATCCTTTTGTTTACAAACCAAAACTTATTTTGAAATAAAACCCTCACAAACAAAACTACATTTTTTGTACATAATTCCAAACTATCTTCATTTCCAAATCAAATTAATGTTCAAATCACAGCTTTTCGCACAACCAATCTTCTCAATTCCATCACAACACCATCTCAACCTACCACGCCGCCCACTCAACCTAACCTCAACCATCACAAAACCCACCCCAGCATCAGCACCTCGCCACCTCGCCCATAACCCATCACAGCACCAAAATCACAACAACCTCAGCAACCCAAGCTAAACCTCAACTCTCACTCGCAGAACTAAAAACAGCTCCGCAACAAAGGTGAGCCAAGCGAGCGTCGCTCGCGCACGTGCGCGGCCCGAGAAAGCCGCGGCGCAACTCGGCTCGAGCTAATCGTGGCTTGCGCCTATTGCGGCTGGTCGCGTGCCGCGGCGCCGTCTCGTATTATCACCTTGTCGGTGCCGCCCGGCGCGCTATCGGCCTTATCATTCGCGGCCGCGATTCGATAAGCCGGCTCTCCGACGGCGAGCAAGCTAGCCGGCTCCTTGATAGACGCGCGCGAGCCGCGCAGTCAAGTGCGGTAATACGTCTGCGCCAGATAAACCGGAATATGGTTGTTGAGCTGAGCTGTTTTCGCGGGGGTTTGCTGAGTGGGACTGGGTTTTGGTATGGGATGAGAGGTTGTTGTTTGTTTGCGTTTTTGGGGCGGGTTGTTTGGTTGGGTGGTGGGGGTGGGGTTTTATTGAGGGTGGGATTAAGGTTGCGGGGGTTGTTGGATTGGAAAAATTCATTTGGATTATGAAGAATCTGGTTTTTAATAATGCTGGGATTTTCGTAATTTTGAAGCTTTACGCTTTAATGTTATGGTTTGATTGTTGATAATGATTTCACTGTTTAATTCTTCTTGAAATTTATTCTTTCATTATTAAATTTCTAAATTTTACTATTAAAAACCTAGGTTATTATAAGACCTCAAGCCTTTTACAACTTTACCATATAGCTGGTTGCTTTATCCCTCAATAGTATTCTAGTGCAGACAAACTTTTTTTTTATATAGAAACTGTTCTAATTCAGAGTATCAAACTTAGTTGTCATTTCAGTCATAATTAAATTAGACTTTATAAAAAACATTCTGTAGTATTCAAGTTTTAATCTTTACTTCTATAATAACATAAAAATACAAACACATTTTTTCTGAACCTGTAAAATTAAAGTAACTAAAATATTTATTGAATATATATCAATCCAATTTTTTTGACTATTACTTAATATTTTAATTTTTTTTTTAAATTATGCTTTTTTGTTTTGAAAATATTTTTCTAGGTGGACTAGGTTGAAAAAAAGAGCAACGGTATTTTACCGCTATGGTTTAATTAATATTATTATATAATTTAATTTTATGACAAAACTAAAATTTTATCCGTTAAACAAATGTATGGATATTGATGAAAAGTTAAAATCAATATATATTTTATTGAATAACCATAAAAATATGTGTGAAGTTTTTAACCGTCTGTTCCTCTACAATGACTCGGACAGCTGAGAACACGTGTGCGACTCACCAAAACTCTTGTTTGCCAGTTTTATGACACCGTTGGGACAACAGTCCCTCGAGCCTTAGACGACCCGTAGTACAAAAGACGTTATTCTAATTCGCAAGACGTCTGAAAAATACTTTATTTTTTTCATTTTTTTGTTTTATTTTTAATACTGTTCATTATTTTACTTGTGATAAAAAATATATGGATTAAAACGAGTAAATTTTAAAACTCTTTTAGGTTTCTAAATATTTCGATAAAATTAATTAAAAGTTTATATTACTGATTTCGATGGGAAGTAAATATAAAATTTATCGCAAAAGACAACAATATTTACTATGCGTATAAAAAATTTGAATTGATTGAAAACGTAACCGATAACTTTGGACAAAAAGTGAGCTAATACACAGATTACGGTGAGAAAAACTTTATATAAAGATTAAAAGAGCTTATACTAGATTAGGAGAGCAATTCATTGCTTTTTCTTTTTTAGCTACGATTAGGCGGGGTGATTGTACTATCACTAGTCTCTATTCTTGAATTCCGTTGCATTTAGTCAGAGTAGGAATTGCACGCGCGATAGTAAGACTGTACTGAGTATCTGTAGGATTATTAGCAGACTTAATTTTTTGCACCATTTGTATCTATTATTTAATTTTACTTGCATCTTTGATAAATAATTGTATTCAAAAATATTATTTTAATTTATTTTATTTTATTAATAAACGGGGCAGTTATTTTTTATACAAAATAAATTTCAATGTCTTAATTATTTAAGGGGAAGCAGTACAATATTGACTTTTGATTTATCGGCATTAGTATTATTAGTAATAATTAATTATACCGACATATTTTCAAACTTATAAGAATTGACGCACAAAGACAATATTACTATCTATTGTGCGAACTAAAAATGAAGTCATTTTAATAAGACATGGAGAAATTTTTGAAAAAAGAATCAAATACAAGCAATTTTATGAATACTTTGCTGAAAGTTTGCTTCATTCCAAAGTGTTCATATTTTTTCTATTTTCCCTATTATTTCTATCATAAATTTTTCTTAACCACTAACATTTTTATCCTGTTATAAATTAGACCATTAATTTTTTTCATACTATAGTGAAACGCATTTTCCTGATTTCTTAGCCAGTTATCAGAGAAAGAAATTAAAAAAGAAAAAATAACGCTGCTTAAAATATAACTGTCGTCAATTTACTAATTCCTAATAAAATTATTGCTATTTTTGAAATAGCTATAATATGAATGTAGCACAAGTTGACACAAATTTAGAAACGTAAAACAGTTTTAGCATAACTATGGAAAAAATTCACATTTGAAAAATTTTGATATAAAAATGTTTAAAGAAACATTAAGTTTTTGTATGCTTAAGAACGTTCTTTTGCAAAATCATATGTTGCTATTTTTGCATAAAACTAAAGTATTTTCTTTGTAGAGTATATAAGATAATCTCTGCAAAATATTATATCATGTTAAAGATTAAAAAACGAAGATCGGAGATTTTAGACATCGGATTTTTCAAATGAATTAGTACAGTCTTAAGGAAGAATACGTTTTTATTTTATATATTTTCATAATTTTGATAGTTCTGTTCAATATTTTTTAATGGAAAAATAGATACATATTTTATAAACTATAAGAAAACTAAATACCTTTAGAAAAATTAGGGTTGACGAAGGTTTGAAAAAGTTATTCAAAGTTAATTTTTAAAAAACAGTTGAATTTGTATAATTCGAAAATATTTCTTAGCTTTAAATTTAAATAATATTTGTTATTTATTAATGTTTTATAATAGTTTACTAAATAATCAATAGATAATTGTCTTTATTTACCCTTTTAACAATTTTATATGAAAAAATATCTCTAATAGGATGAGGGCGGGCCCTTAGAGGCATCCTTTATTTTCGCCCCTTAGCGAAAGAGCGCCCTTAATTTCAAAAGACTTCTTGATGTAAAATTTTCCTTCCAGTATATTTACATTAAATTTAATGAAAAATTCAATTAAGTGTACAATAAATTTTGTATCTACAATCTAACTACAGCACATCAAGAGAAAAAAATAAAATATTTTTTCAAAATCAACCCTCACAATCACGCACACACACAATCGCACTTTTATACTATTCAATCTCAAAATAACCGTTCTCATCTCCTAACCCAATACCGTCCATCGGCCGTCATAACTCACCAATCAGATGTTAATTACCCAGCGACTCCTTTTATTCGAATGAATGCGCGGACTGGTCTGGCCCCTCCGAGCTCTCGCCAAGATAAAGACGACCATTCAATCTTTGAACATCTCCCGGCAGCTGAGTCTTAATACTTACGTGAGCTCAGCAGCCGCTGCGGCTCGTATAGGTCGTCATTGCGAATGACAGAGTGTGTTTTCGTGAGTCCGAGGAGGAGATAACGCCGGCAACCTCTGCCCTCTCGCTCGCCAAGCGCACCGAACCCTCGTTCGCAAACTTTCTGTATACACGATGTGGTTTTAATTGCTGAGAGTGAATTTTTAGTTTTGATTTATTGTTGAGTGTGGTCATTAGTGGATGAAAATTTAAGGGGTATTACTAATGAATTTTTTAGGAATTTTTTGTTCGGTTTGCGATTTTTTTGGTAGAACAAGAGGAATTCATTTATTAAGTTTTTTCAGGGCATTAATAAAAATATCAATAATGGTGAAGATAATCAGGGTTAAAAGTAATATATTTTCAATTACTTTTATGATTAAAATTAAGTAACAGATTAATGTTATGTACACATCGTAATGTTACGAGAAAGTAATGAAAGCTTTAAAAATATATACGAAGGATTGTATCAATTGTGATAGAATATATCAGCATGTACATATTATGCACATGCACTGTCGAAACGTATGTTGACATTGTTATGAAAAATTATTAATTTTTCTTTCTTATCTAAATCTTGCTATATTTAAATTATATTTATAAATGAGTAGATACTGTAAGTATTGAAATTTCTGCAACACAAAAATATTTTTATCCGAGCTTCAGAAAATTCAAGCTCAAGTCGAAACGATAAGTTATGTTTGAGAATACAATCTAACATAAACTTCACTTTGGGTAAACATTGTTTGCAATTTAAAGTTTAATAATCTTGTGGAGAAAGAAAGCCAAAAGGGTAACGGCAGATAACTTGAGTTCTTGACTTTGTCAAGATTATAATAGCAGCACGGCTGATTTAGTATTGGAGAATTAAATTTTAGTGTATAAAATATATATATGTTTTTTAGAATTGCTATCGTAAAATAATTTTTACATCCTCTAAAATAACTAAATGACTGTATTTTCACTTGTACAAAATAAAGTTTATTGAGGTAATAGACTAAAGAATGAAAATATACATTCTCTGCTTTTAATAATCACAATTTATTTGATTTTAATAATTTCGAAATTATATGTGAGCCTCTACGCAGTACACATAAATGTACAAGTTTATCATAAAAACAGGAGAATAAATAATGCCTCTTCTAATGACTGGAAAAATGCAACAATTATTGTTACCATACAAGTACTTTTCCTCTTCGCAAACTTTTATCAAGCTGAATTATTTAAATTTTTTGCACTCCCGACGTCAATAAAGCATTTTTATCGAAGAATTAGCGGACGCTTCTGGAATGGTTATTTTTACACGCACCATTCCAATTAACAAAGAAGTAAAGCACCAGAAAAAACGTACGCGTCCGCGATGAGGCGGATTCCAAGGCCAGAGTTTACGTGTGCACTCGTGCGTGAGGGAGCGTCTCTCGCGCGTGATATTAGCGCATTTCGCCCGAAAGTCATTTCGCATTGATTGCTTTATTATTTTTGCCAATATTGACGCGGAGGAATCGGAGCGTTGGGGAAAGGGTTTTTAACGATGTTTTAAAATTCAGTTTTTGTATCTAAAAAATGAAGCATGGTATATAGGGAAAGATATGGGTATATAGATCTATAGAGAATCCTATAAGATTTATCATAAAATAGATGGTACGTAATGAGTGGCTTTTATTCTCTATAGTGCAGAAAGAGTATTCTTTCAGATTTAGGTAGTTTTATGAATGCATTTGCATAATTTTTTCTTAAGTTTCCTCTATTTTATCGGGCATTTTTTTTTCAGATCTATTATAGATTTTGGAACTTGTTTTAATTATATAAAGCACAGCAAGTAATTAGTAATTATTGTTTGTATTTTATCGTACTAAATCCATAAAAAATATGAGAATTCGTCAACTTTCAGATTATATTTGTTTTCACAATGATTTCCCCTATGTGCCTTATTTCTATCAAAAGTTTCCAAAAAATTTAAATATCTTTATTGTATGAAACAAAGTAAAAATTAGTTTTCAGTCAGTGAGTTACATCCACCTTATTCAATCGATTCGAATAATTTCAACCCGGAACTATCAGGCTAACAAAATAGTAAAAATACGGCCCCTAAAATCTAAATAACCCAACAACTTTCATAAATTTATGCCAAAAAGCCTACATCGCGCCACTCAGCCGGTAAAGTCACTCGCTGCGCCTCCCACTCCAATCGCCCCTCGCCAAAACAATCTCGCCATCCATCGCCAATCTAATCGCCTCTCTTTTATTCCACAGCCCAACCCGAGGACTACCCCGTCGACGTGAAGTCAGTACTTCTCCAGGAACTCTCAGCCCCAATCTACCGCAAGTCAGTAAAGCTCGAGCAGACGACAACGCCAAGCCCGAAGTGCGATCGGCTGAGCGACGAGGAGGTGGGCGTGGCCGAGCCGGTGGGCGTGCCGGCGACCCAGGGGGCGTGCGAGCCCGCGAAAAATGGCGTCGCCAGCGGCGCGGAGCCCGAACGGCTGCAGCAGTTAGCCTGCGCCGGTCGCTTCGAACGCCTGCAGCACGAGGAGCTGAGCAGCGCCGAGAGACTGCTCATCGAAGCCGGCGGCTGCGCTTACACGCTCAGGCAGCTCGGGTACGACGAGCAGCAGGACGAGGAGCGACGGTTAGAGCAAGTTTTATCTTTTTTTGGCTGGGTGCGAGGGGTGGGGGGTGTGGGTTTGATTGTGGGTGCGTGGGTGGGGGTGGTTTTTATTGTGTGTTTATTTTGGGTTGTGGATTGGGGAATGGTGATTTGAGAGATTTTTAAATTTATTTTATTTATTGATTTGATTGACTTTTTTCATTTGAAAATAATTAAATTGGGTTTTAAAACTAAACGTATACTTAATGGAATGTGACAGATTGTTTTTACTTTTGCTGATCAAATATGACATTAAAATAATTGAAATTTATTTTGTTAATAAAATTAACGAATATATATTAATTCCCAAATAATGATATGTTTATAATGCTATTTATTTTAATTCTAATACAAAACAAGATTAAGGTTTCAACTATTATTTTGTTAAACACATGTTGGTAAAAATTTTCATCACAACAGTATAATAAACAAGTCATTCCTACAGAAGTTTCTGTGAATTCTTAATTTTCTTAGAGTTCAACTACATTTCATTATAAAACTAATTACTTATCGTTTATGCATACGATTACTATTATCGCCGACTATTCGATTAGGTATATTATATAATATACCGATAAAATTTAGTATCAACTAGTGTATATAAGTATTTCACAGCATATTTTTGAAGATAATTAAAGATAAAATTTGTTTATCCTCATTTCATTAAAGTTAAAATTACTTTGTAAGTTGAAATTTGAGAATTATAATTTTGCATTTATTGAATTTAAAATCAAACAAATAATAAAATATCTCAATAAAACTGTAGTTAAAGTATGTACTTCCAAATAGTAGACATACTTCTAAATTCATAGTGCATATACTATTAGACTTACTTGTATACATATTATATACTTCTAAATTCTAGGCTGGGGTTATACTTTATAAGTTTTAGAGTAGAAATTTCGTTAAGCCTACTTATTTAAATGCCATTTGATTTTAACTAGAGACTTATAAACTATCATTATTATATTAATAATTAGGATAGTAATACTTATTTAATTCGCTATCCGAATTATTAACAAACTGCATAATTAAAAGTCTATTAGCTTTTATAAGGTGCTAGATTTTGACTATTCCTAAAATTTTTAAATGTGCTATTATTATAATTACTTTTACGCAGTTCAAAATTTTGTATTATGCATAAATAATACAGAAACCGAATGTAAAAAGATTAATTTTTTTTATAATTAAAACACCGCGTTTCTTTTCAAATATATACTTATTTTGCGTAAAATCTGATCGTGTTTAACTCCATAGTAAATAAAAATTTATTCTTCTCATTTTAATCCAAACACTCATTGTGTCTTTAAGTTTGAACTATTTTTAAACTGTATAATCACGCATACTAAACTGTCCAAATAAGTTTATTTCAATTTTATTACACACCCACGCTAACATCAATATTTCCTGCTTTTTCTAAAAACGATAAAACAATAGAGCAGCGCATCCGCACACATTCTTCTCATTACCATGAAGTCCATACATACTTTTGAAAAAGTGACTTCATCTAAAAACATCAAGCATCCTCTCTCTGGCGATGACATGGCACGCGCGCACCCGCGGAGCGTCCGTCTGCTACAAATAGATACGACTTATCAGTCATCCTTTAACCAATGTGTGTACGACAGATAAGAATCACCAGAAGTCTCGTGAGCAGACGAGTGTTACATTTTGGTTGAAGCATCATTGTTATTGCATGTTTAATGGGCTTTTGTTGATTTTTTTTGCTACATTATTTTTTGATAATGGTTTTGTTAAATGATTGACTTGAATGACTTTTCTGATGAATTGAAGTACATTTTTGGTTATTCTTTGAAGAAAGTAGTGATTGATGTGTTGTTTTTTAGAAATTTTAGCTTACGAAGCAACGTAATTTTAGTCAGTAAATAATTTACGTAGTATGTAATTTGCTAATTTATATTAACAATTTTATTATTTAGTTTGTTATATGTACAAATAAATACAGTACACTGAGAGACCCAATCTTGTCAGTAAAGATGTTAAACAGGAAAATTATCGAACTAAAAAATGACTAAAAACTTGCTGGCAAATTTATCAATAATAATGGTAATTTACTAAGCTTTTCTAGTTTGTGGTATCTTTTCTACCGAGAATAGTAAGTTTTGTAAACATTTTGTAACGCCTATAAGAAGGGGTATCTTAGAGTAATAACGTACATTTTAAAGAATTGATAAAGTGCTTTTAATGTTTAAACTCATTTTAATTATTACTGAATTTACTTAAAGATTGAGTATATATTAAATTTATGACTCAATTTTAACTTTTTAATTTAAAATTTTACCAATAAAGTTCAAGAGAATTTATAGTTATACCCAGGAGTGATTTATTTTCTGTTGTTTTTAAGGCAGTTAAACTGTTGATTCATAGTGATATTTATGTTTCCTCAAAACTTTCTCTTTTCATAAAATGTAAACTATTTGTAAATAAAACTTTTATAAATAAGTTAATGTCAATCTTAAAATGGATATACAAATATTTATTAATAATTAATTATACTTAAACTTTGTCTAATTACGATTATTTATATGCATAGATTACATGATATCGTTTTCCGCCTGTTCATACCAAATACACCTAATTTATGAGTTCTAACATTCAAATTTTTATTAACTCGTCACACACAAACAAACTTAAAGTGAAGGTATAACTTAACAAATACCAACTTCACTTAATAACTTAATAACTATACCAACTTCACTTAATAGCTAAACAAAATTTTTTCCTTATCAACAAAAACACCCACTAAAAAAATTACCACCTTAAAGCCCCTTTCCCAAATCACCCTTCCACATAATATCCAATCTCCTCACCTATACCTGCACCAAATCAATTATCACTACCCACCCCAACCGACCCACAATATTAATCTCAACCCCTTTTCTGTTACAGCCTCTACATATCCTCCGGCTCTCCCCACTACGAGATCCCCCTACGAGAAGATCTTCATCCCCCCAATCACCAGACTCACCCCCGCCAGTCATCCTCCTCTCCACACCATCATCACCGCCAGCAACAGCAGCAGCATCAGCCCCACCACTACTCTTACAGCAGCGCGCTAGGGGCGGGAGTAGAGCTGCCCGTGGCTCCCTCGGGAGGGGATAGCCTGCGGCTGCGGCGGCGCGAGTCCGAGGCTTCAGTCCTGGCGGAAGGGAAGAGTACCGGCAGTCACATGCCTCTCCTCGAGATGCACCACTACGGCACGGAGGCGCTCTCGCCTAGCACCGAGCACCATCATCACCACCATCACCAGCACCATCACCAGCTCACCGAGCACGCGATACGCCACCTTGAAGACCAGCAACAGGAGGACGTGGAGAGCAGGGTGGCCGCAGCGATGAGGGGAACCCGAGCCGAGTTCAACCTTAACGGGCTCATTTTCTCGGGGATGGCGGTGGCGGCGAGCCAGAGTGCCGCGGCCGCCGCAGCAGCGGCAGCAGCAGCCGCTGGTCAGAGTCCCAATGGCCATCCGCAGCAGCAGCATTTGGACGAGGTGCTTCAGCAGCAACAGCAACAGCAGCACGAGGAGACGTACCTGCAGATCAGAGCTTCGGGTGAAGCTGTCTCGCCGGTGATGGTGAGGCAGGGCAGCTCGCCCGGATCCAGCAGGAGTCCTCACGACGAGCAGCAGCAACAGCAACAGGAGCATCTGTCTTCACCACACAGGCATAACGACAGTGCCGGGGGCTACAGTCCCAGTCAGGATCAGGGCAGACTTCAGAGCTTCACCCATCTGACGGCGATGCAGCCAGCTGTGGTGCCGGTTGGCCATTTGCCGGACGACAGGGTCCAGTCGGATTTGTATATAGATTCGATGTACGCCCAGCATCAGGCGGCGGCGGCGGCACACCACCATGAGCATGAGCAGAATTCTGGAGCGGCGCACTCGCCCAGCGGGCCCAGGTTAGTCTTTGACTTGATTTTTATATTAGATTCGTGAGGAAGGATAGCTTTTTAATTAGTAGAGGGTTTATGGCGAAGTAACGGTGTGATTTTCTGAAACAAGCGGTCAACTTGAAACTGTAAACTCGGGAGGATGTGGTTGCGCGAACGTGGCTTTCTACATTTACGTAGTTTTCCTGCTCCGAGCAGTAGCATTCCGCTTAGTTTTAACTCAAATACGATCTGCCCGGGCAACGAAAATATAATTTTTTACGCTAAATATGCATTTAAACTCGCAGGATTATTGGTAGGACGATCGGTGGGTATATTACGAGTTGGTCGTTACGCGAGACGAGACGCGTATTTACGATAGTACGGCGCGATAAGGTAAGCCAGTGTACGATGCAGATAAGCGACGGAGTGTGTATACATATATAAGCGCGCGAGTCGCAAGATTCGTGAATGGGATTTTCGCGCGCAGGGAGGTTACGGATTGATCAGGGAACTGGCGTGATTATGGGATTATAATATAGGGTTATGGTATAGGCTAAGTTGTATTTAGCTATTTTCAATATTGATTAAGTTACTTATATTTGTTATGATGGCGCTTATTACTTGATTTAGTCGAAAATCCATTTAATCGTTTATTAATATTTAGTAACACAATTATCTCTCGCGAGAAAAAACAATCGAATTCCACCAAAACCTCCGGCTATAAATCAGACTCTAGAAACCATTCCCACAAGCACAAGCACCGCACTTCACACATTCGAGAATTATTCCTTTTCACGAAGCCGCGCGCACCGGCCGCGAGGAAAAATATAATTAAAACAAAACGAGCCCCGAGGAAGGAAAGCGAGAGAAACAAACCTTATGTGCTTTCGAAAAGCGAAAATATTTACGCATCGGCTTAAGTGTTCTCGCTTGCGCGCGCTCCGGCACTCGAGATACGGAAACAACGAAGTGTAAAAACCCTCGGCCCTGGAGAGCGCGCGAGAAGATGGAATCGATCGGTTTCACCGCAAGGTTCCGTCCTATGCTAACATTGAGTGAGGGAACAGTTCGAGGAGGTTGCGTTCGCTGTTTTCGCGCTAAACAACCGCGAAGTGAGTCTGAATGTATATAACCGCTGTGAAATAGTTCATTGAATTTACTGTTTAGGCTTTTCAAGCAAAATTTTCGATATATATGCATTAAAATAACATTGATATACAATTATATGAATTTTACTACAAAAGTACATGAAATTTTTAATGTTTACATTGAATTTAATATTATCTATAAATAACGAAAATTTTATTTTTAGTTTATGTATATTCAATTTTTGTTAAAGGTAACAACATTTTTATATATAATGTTATGTTTCTTGCATGTTATTTACTTATACCACTTAAATTATTAGTCTTAAGGGGAAACAATTTGTTATTTCTTGATTACAATATGTGTTAAAAAAATTATTAAATAACATTACAATAATTACAAAATCTTGAAATATTAACGGTTTTTACTCGAACAAACAAAATTTCCCTTAATCGTTTCTCAACTTTGTTGTTTTGCTTTGTTCAACCGTGGCCATGATTCAGATTTTAAAAATGACGAACATGAATGCACTCGCTCAGCACGACTGTTTCGAGCGTTTCATGTGATTCATTTGAATCCGATGATTCTTTAATATGCTTCAGATCGAGAAAAACGCACGAAATTCTTTATTTTTTAATTTTAAACAAAGACATTTCATTATTATGCCGTATTTATCGAGTTCGCGAGTCACTGGAATTTGTTCATAATTTCCAACAGTTTAGTTTAATTTCAAATTTATGTTCGAACTTAATTATGATAGTTTTGCGCTAATTACCAGACTGAAAAATGAATAAAACTTTAATTAAAAATTCTAATTTAACTGTAAATCATTAAATTTTTATTTTAATAAGTTTTAATGTTTTTCGCTTAATAATTAATAAGTCGTTAAGTTAGTGCTACATTCTTAAATCTTTGTTATCTCATTAAATTTAATGCACATACATGTACATGAAAGCATAAGGTTAGATATGTTCATTAAAAGAAATTGATGATCATTGTATTAAATTTAATCTAAAATTATATTGAATTTAATGGAAATTTAAAAACTTTTATACAGATTTGTATGAAAATTAATGTAATTAATGCACGTATTAAAAATTTTTGTTTCCAATCGTATATTACATTTGATAATCGATTTAAGTTTACTACTATATAATATTCGCGTCCTTAAAGTAGACGTTCATCTTGATAAGATCGTTTAACAATCATTTTCTAATCATCTTTCAAATAATAGAAATAAAGACAAATTATTTTTTTAAATTATGCAAACTGGAATAAAAAATAAAGTATTATAGAAGTACGGTAATTATTTAGCAATATATTCTTCGCCGAAAGACTAAAATACACTCACCGCAATGAGACAGCAGTGTTCTTTAAATACTGCAGTTAAATATAAATTAAGACATCACAATAGGAACTTAATTAGTCAAACATGCATATATTAAATCTAAATAATCATAAAGAAAACATCTAAAGTACCCACTTAAAAAACACAATTATTAATCACCTAAAACCACCAGAGAAACCACACAAACTACCTTCAACACTCACACCTCAACATCCCATGCAAACCCAAATCCATCACCAAAACACCTCCCAATCATACCCCCAATTAACCATCCTCTCCCCAAACCCAAACTCATCCCATCACCCCCGCGCCATCCAATGACTCTCAAAATCCTCTCCCAAAGCCCTCCGGTCATTAAAGGGTTAAACCGCAACAAAGCCACTTTCCAACAATACCATCAGCCTCGGCGCGATCCAGCTCTCAGGCGCGTGCCGCTGTCCTCGCCGACTGGCCGGCCCAGCCGGCTCCCCCGGCAATTTACGTGCCGCTCGGGGGGCGGAAGCGCGCGCGCTGGCACACGTGTCGTATCGGCCAAGCCGGCACACGTGTGCGCGCGTGATTCCGAGCGCTGCGCTGAATTTTCGACTTTTTGTTTTCTTGTTTACCGTTTGAGATCGAGGCGATGCTCGATTCGCGGAGGTGCATGCCTGGCTGATGGCTTGATCTCACGTAGGATGGGATAGTGGCTTTGATAGCGAGCTGCCGATGTTGTGGGTGATGCGCGAGCTGCTTGGCCTTTTGGGAAGTGTGGATGGTAAATAATGGATGGAAGAGTGGAGAGGGTAGATGGTTGTTGTTAATGTTTTTTAGTTGGTGTGGCTGCGAGAGATTTGTTTATTTTATGTTTGAGATAGCGGTGAGCGATATATTCGATTGTTGAAAGTGATTTTATGGATAACGTGACTTTTCACGCTTTATTTACTCCGGAATTCATTTTGGAGCATTTCCAAGAGTTTACGGTAAAACGCGATCTGCGGGCAAATAAAACGAGTAAAAATGTTTATTATTAATTAATTCTCAACATGCTACTTAGTTCTTCGAACCTCAAACCTTAAAAAGAAGGTATTCCAAACCAAACCAACCCAAAAACCGTCATCGCATAACCCTAAAACTACACACAACCGGAGGGCGCCCGCAAGCCCGCTATCACGAAAAAAAAACTAGAAAAAAGCAAAAAAAAGAGAAGCCAACAGGGCAGAGTAGTGGGAGTAACCCCGCTTTCGCGCGCTCGCGAGCCAGAAGCTATACGTACACACGAAAGAAGAGAGGGGCGCCAAAAGCCCGTGGATCGCCCGCACAGTGGGGGCATCGGCGCGCTCTCGCGTTAAAGAAGGAAAGAGAGGCGCGCAGCGAAAAAAAAAGAGAGAGAGAGAGAGAGAGAGAGAAGGGAAGAGGAGAAGTCCTGTGCGTGGCGCGCCACTATACCTTCTTTTGCCTCTCGGCTTCGCTCAGATTTTCTCCTACCTCAGTTCCCGCTCGCCCGGTGACAGATACGGGACATATAACACACTCTCACACGCACTCCTCTATTTCTCTCTCTCTCTTTTTTTCCTCTTGTCGGGGCTTCGATCGCAGGCTGCTTCTCCGCCCATCGCGGTATTCCGCCCCCCGACGGCGCTGCCGAGCCTGTGTAGTAGTAGTTCTCTCTCTGCTCTTTCTCTCAGCGGAGTTTCGCAATTCCTCGGCTATCGCGCGCTAAGAGAGACACGAGGGCCGGATAATAGAGTCGAGAGGAGAGCGAGAACGAGAGGATTGAGTTTTGAGGATAGAGGCCGGAGCGAGGGAGATCGACAAGATGCAGTGAGTTTTTTTTTGTTTTTTGATTTTTTTTTTTTTTTGGTTGGTTGGGTTGGTTAAGGTTTGGGGTTGAGATTAGTTGTTTTTTTTGTTTGATTTGTATATAGTTGGGATATTTTGATTTTTGTATGCTTGTTATCCGCGGTTGAAAATTGATTAGTTATATAATCTTTACATAATCTTTGAAATATTGTCAAGTTCTAACCAACCCTAACTAACGCAATTTTTAATAATAAGGCAAATTAGTAAGGTTACAATAAGGGTCAATATTTAATTTTCCATCTGGATAGTTCAAACTTCACATTGATATTAACCAAGTTTCACACTGTCGACAATAAAACTTAATTTTAAAAATCGTTCATCTTTTTTTAATTATTCTCACACGAACGATAAATAAATTTGTTTTTAAACCACAGAGCACACAAATAGTCGGCGCGAAAGAATTTTTAACTCGAAGATATCGCGGGTCTTCGGACATAAGGGAAAGATTGACGGGTATAGTGATCGGTGTTTGCTCGCGCGAGTCTCGGGGCCCGATAGTGCACAGTCGGGGGAGATATCGATACAAGCAGAGCCGAAAAGCCGGAGAGATTCGATTGAGCCTTGACATTGCGCTCTTTTCATTCTGCGTACTTATCGCCTCGGTAATCGGCTTGTTTTTACTTTAATCCGGACAGATTTTAACTTTGTTTTACAGTGTTTTCGTTGGCTTTTTGATTTGGTATTTATTTCGTAAAAAATTGTTGTTTTGCGTAGATTGTATTCGGTACGAGTGTTATGAAAGAATCGGTAATATATTTGATAATTGATATTTTTTAAGTTTTAGGATTTTCGATTTGATTTGAATGTAACTTTCGCGAACGCATGTAAAAAAATTGAATGGTTTCACATTAAATTTAGTGTGTGTCTGCTGGAACTTTTGGATATGTATATTGAAGCAAAGTAATGCACATTACATTAAATTTAATGCAAACATTACAAATTTCATCAACGTTTGCATTAAAAATAACGTAACTGTGAATAAATATTCTTTTAATATACGTATATTAAAAATTTTACTTTTAATACATAAAATTTAACTTTGACGAGCAACTCAACAAGTTTAATCTAATTTTTCCCCCAACAACGTCCCCGAAAACAACAAAAACAAAAGCATTCTCTCTCGAAAGCCAAAAATTTTTCTCTCTCTACTCTATAACATCACCGCCCACATACACGAACTATAGAAGCTCCCAGCGATGGTCCGGCCGTGGGCAAACACAGGACACCCAATATGTATACGATCCTATCAGGCTTATCTATCGGTCGGCTTATCAGGATTATCGCGAGGAACGAATGCGCCGGATACCAGACGCGAGAGACCACATACATAGCGCTTATTCACGTATACACACCCGCAGGGAGAGACTCGTCGACTAGCAGCCTGCAAATATTTGTCTCTCGGACTTTTTATCTCCCTCTAACTCTCGAGGACTATATACTTGCAAGCGAGCATAACGAGCGCATTGCTTGCCTCTGCGATGCGCACCCAATTTCTAAAATCGAGGGCTTTTTCATATTAGAGTTCTAGCGTGATCCTTTAGAATTTTCGATTTTGCACTCAAAGATTAGTCGCACAAAGCATCGCGCCTCTCCCCCATCGTCTCACCTTTTCTGCCCTTCCAGCTCGCGAAACGAGATCGTGTGAAGCGCTCCGGCTCTTATCTCCTCCTCGGCACATATATATACATACACACGCAGTCCCTCCGTACCAGGCCTACATAATAAAACGTCCCCGGGGGCCATAACCCCTTGGGCTGTTCGCGCAGTTTCACTCTCCGCTCTGCGTATTGGATTTCGCGGCTTCTGCATTCCGCTGGCGCTGCTTCGCTCTCTGTTTCTCTTTCTCTGCGAACTGTCGATGTGAAGAACCTCGGAGACGCGTAATTTTAGCGTGTATATACGCAAACAAGCCGCGGAGAGCGAGAGAGTATTTTATTCGATGAGGCTATCCACTGTCTCTTGGAGGAAAAATGCGCTGAGAGTTCAGTCGCCTTTATGGCCGCAGAGGCGGGTTATTGCTTCAGCGTGTGGCTATTGCTATGCTTTTTCGTTGTGATGGAGCTTGAAATGTATTTGCCTTTGGGAGGTAATGTTTATTGAGAGGAGATGTGTTTGTTAGTTAAATCGTTCAGGGTTCGATTTTATTTCAATAAAGAGATTAAGTTTCTTCAGTAAAACCTTTTCTTCGCTCACTTTTTTTCTAAATTTTCAATTCAATTATCTAAATAATCAAACATTCAAAACTATATACTACCGAAAGGGTCAACACCGCCGCCGTCCATTCCCAACCTCTACATACCTAAACGCTCTCGCCTCTCCCCATAGAGACATTAGCCATAAGCTTCCTCCAGAAACCCATACCCCGCAAAAACCAGACCTGCTCTCCCAGCCTATACATCCACGCAGCTCGTTAAAAAGTAGTAAACTGCCGCTCTCGGGGCTCCCCCCCGGAAAATCGCGAGGCTCGATCTACGAAAACTTTTAATGCACTTGTCTCCGTGTGGCTCGCCGCGCGAAAGAGAAAGCGGAACGTATAACTATATATATGTTTGAGTCGTGCGCGTAAGAGAGGGAGAGAGCGCTCGTATTATGTATATAGAGAACGCGGAGACAGGAATTCGTTCCGGCCATTAGGGAGAACGACCGAGGAGAGCTTCTCGGAAGCAACACGAGCCCCGTATTATTAAGCTCCCTTTTGCGCGCGTATATATAGCGAGACTTTGCCTTCCTCGATGGGCGCGCGAGCTCGATATGTGTACTTATGTATTTTCTTTATTCGAGCCGCGGCTTGAATCGACTCGCTTGTTCGAGCTCTCGGGGTTGTTTTGGTTTTTTTTTTTTTTTGAGGTACGCCGGATGTGACGGATTGGGTTTGCGTAAACTTTGGAGGTTTTGGATGGTTTGGGAGAGCGGTGAGAGGTTAATTGATGAGGAAAAATGGTTTTTGTGAGAGTGATCGTTTTAATGAAGTTGTTTATGGATACGTTAAACTTTTTTAAAAAGTCGACGGGATTTAATGTTACCTTAATTATCTTGCGGCTTTCTAATTCTATTTTTAATTTGTTTTAAGCTCGCTCATCTCACTTCTGACAATAACTCAGTCGCACAATCGATCAATACAGTTTTACCACGATTTTCTATATGAAATTCTCTCAAACGCAAAACTTACGCAACCGACCATAGGTAGTAAATTCCGGCCTTGCAGCAGCAGCCCCAGCGCGTGCTGGGCTAATTGCCCTTCCGTCTAAGAAGGTATATATGTATGTATATACATTCTACGTGTACCTACGCTAGTTCCTCAACGCTTTACGTTAACATGTTCATGTCACACGTGTTCGCTGCGCGCGAGCGCCTGCATCTTTGCCTTTGCACTAATGCACGTATATGTAGAAGGACACGCGCGTTTCCGTGAGTAGCCCTTCCGCTTATTGAAATGTCTGCTTTTATAAATGTATTATGGAGATGCTTTATTGTGGAGGTATTGTGTTGATGTGGTTTTAATATTGATGTGAATTAGTCAGAAAAATGTATAGTACTTGCGGTTAAATAAATTATTTAATCAGCAAATGTTCATAAAAAATTATTTTAACTTCGCAATGGTTTCATAAAATTCACTTCCTACTGCGTGTCTCTACATTTATTCGCTAAATTCTATTATTTTTTCGAGGCTCAACTGTCCAAACGGTCTTTAAGTTTACTGCCTCTTTGCATAAGGTTTTCGTTGAATTTGCATTTGCGTTATGGAGTCTTCATATGCAGGAATATTCATCAAAAATGTTCATTCTATTTAACTGTTTATTATTCAGTTTTTTTATTTCTTTCCTCGCACAAAAAAAAAAACAAAACTGGAAATTCTTTTTAATTTTACAAAACCTTACCGCTCGGCTATAAAAACAATAGTCCACGCAACATTTTCCATTTGTTCGAATACGTGAGGTATTATAAATAGTACATTTTGTTTTAATACCTCTTACATAATAAAGGAAACATACTTTTTTATTCCGCCACTTGAAAAGAAAAAAATCCGCAATTTAAAAACGCTACAGTACCAAACTAAAAACTCTATTCTTCTAAAACAAATTCACTTGCGCAAAAAAAAAACTACCGAGCAAGCTACTTAAACCTATATATCCTGTCTTCTACGTCCCACTTCCTTCCATCCACTTTTACACCTTCTACTCTCATCTCCAGCGGTTATTCGCATGTTGCGCCAACGAAGCGCGCTTAGTTTTTCTCGATTCCGGTTCCTCTTTTGCTAGTGCACTGGACACGTAGCCACATCCGAGACAGTGGAAACCGCTAAGTCAACAGTCCTTTGCCAAATGCGCTTTCAGTGCTCTTTCTCTCTCTTTCTCTTTCGTCTCTGGATGCCTTCGACTTTAACGAGCGCATCGTTACAAGCTCGTAATGTCCGAGGGTCAGTTTAGCCGCGGTAAACAGTTCTTGTACGTGGAAATTTAAAAAGATTTCATGTAAATTTCGCTCACTTTCCATTATTAAATAGAAAAAAGGAGATCCGCAATTAAAAATCTAGCAACAAAAGCGGGCGAAAACAACCTGACCTACTAATAAAAGCGAGTCATCAAGCCTCCGGTCGATTACGCCGGCGAACGAATTTCGTTGACCTATAGCGTCGTTATTGTACATGCGGCTGGGTGTCGGATTTCGGGGCCTGCCTGCGCGCGGCTCGAGCTTTGTCACTAGCTCCGAGAGTTCAAGAATCGACCCACGTCCAGTGCATACACGTATATATGTATATATTTACTTTGCGCTGCGCACTCGAAGCGCTAGCGCTGCACTTTTTTTTAAAGAACGTGACGGGCACGTGATACGGAGGATTAATCATACGCGCGAGCTGCCGAAATTCAGCAAATCTGATAACGACGAGGAGTAGCGTTTAGCTGAGTTTACGCTTATTGTTGAGACAAAGAGGCTTAATTTAGACTCGGCTACTAATTTTGCATGGCAAACATTTTCAATATAACTGACTTTGAAAAAAATCAACTATCCTTATACTTAAACCCAAAATTTCAAAAAACTCAGAGAAACGAAAATTTCATCGTACACACACGAATCCCAGCATCGAGCGAGCCTCACGGAAGCTTTGGCAAGTAGAGCCTCAGAAGCACGTACCGGGCAGCGGCTACGTGCCTCCGGCGCATCGCGGATACCCAAGGCCGCCGCGGTATTGACATCTCCGCGCGGCGACGTTTTGCAAAGCGGCTGATAACTCCGGCTTTTCTTCTCGCGAGTCCTTCGGGCTTACCAGCCGCGCAGTTTTACTTCTTTCGCCTTGGCGAGCGCTCGTGAGTTGTTGGTGATTGCTTCGTTTTTTTTTAAGAGTGACGCGAGAGTGGATTTTTAGGTGTGGAGGCTCGCGGAGGTGGAGAGGAGCGATGGAGAGTTCGAGGTATGTGGTGGAGGTGGGGCTGGGTTGAGATTGGTTTGTTGTGGTGGTTTTTGATTTTTTTTAATAGGGTAATGTTTGTTGATGGGTATAGTGGGTAATTGATGATTATTTTTGATTTTGAGGGATTGCGGTAGTCTCTGAATGTGAGGTTTTTGTTTTTTTAGGAATAATTAATAGTAACTTATTGCAAGGTGTAATCATTTTATGCGGAATATTAAGTTTGAAAGTAGACAAAGTATTAAAACTGTTTATAAATTTTTAATTTGATTTTGAAAATTACTGATCATTTTTTAAACTCAGAATTTACTGATCTTGCCTTTTATTTGCTTTATTTTCTCTGTTTAGAAGTGTTTGTACAAACAGCTTAGACTGGATCTCACGTAGGACTGTTTATTATTTTCAAATCATAATGTTTCGGGAAGTGATTGCGCTTTGCTTTTTCTGCAAGTCACGCGCTAAATTAACAGAGCATTCATTAAATCTGCTTAATCAATGTCTTACCCGACTCAAAAAGCCTTAATAAATCATCGTTCACATTTCGATATCTAACCCAATTATTACTTCAAATAAACTTAAATTAAATAAGCATGTTTATTTACTTTAATACTTACCAAACTATTTCATATTTTTAAATATCAATGTCTTCTACTCCATTTAAACCCTATACTGAACAATTAAATTTCCAACATTCAACAAATCCGTAACCTCACCCAGAAATTCACAAAACACTCGATAACCAAAAAGATACCGCATGACTCATCCCGGCCGAAAGGCAAAACAGCAACAGCCAGCGCCGAGCGTAGCCGAATAATTGGGTGGCATTTTAAGAATGTCCCTAAATTCCATCTCGAACTAATGCATAGGCCACTCTGCGCTAGATGCGTCAGCTACGAAAGCGCGCACCGAACCGTCCGTCGTGCTGTTATAGGTCTTCGAAGTCTCCGAAAATCATCGGTAGTTCGTGTTTGAGGGACATTTTCACGTCCGTCTGCGATCATCAGATAAACCCCATAATGTTCCGGCGAGGACAGTTTAGAGGATGTGCGAGTGGAGAGTGGAAAGGAATAGAGAGAAAATTAGGTATTTTTACGGAGAGAATAATTTTTTTGAAAAATTAGTATTTTCTTTTATGAGGCGATAATATCCTAATAATTAACAATAAATTTTTAAGTAATTTTATAAGATTTGTTTTTAACTTAACTTTTGCTATAAATACCCTGGTAGAAAATTGACCAGATTCTGGGTAGAGTTTCTGGTCAACAAACGTTAAAATAAGATTTATCTAGAAATTCTGTTCAAAGCATTTTCAGAATTTTTAAATAAATGTCATTTTAACATTTGTTGACCAGAAATTCTGCCCAGAATACGGTCAATTTTCTACCAGGGTATCGGATAATTTACGAAAAGTATAACATTTTAGTTAGATTGTTACTACTTTAAATATAATATATAGCAATTATCCAAAATGTTAATTGCCTCTACGTACTGAAGACTCTATAACAAACACTGAAATGACTCTATTTTCTACGACTTCACTTTCACTCCTTCAAATCAACAAGTCATTAAATTCACACCCAACCATAATTTCCCACCAAAACCTCCCACCGAAAAACCCAACTACACCCACACACCAGCACCCCCTTAACATCTTCATTCCCCAATTCCCAAAGCTACATCATCCTCCTCTCATTCCAATGCCCCCAGTCATCCCATTCTTCCTACCGCGCTTCCAGGGGGGGCGCGGCGGCCAGGTAAAAACGCCCGCGTAGGTAGGCCCCCGTCGCGCGCAGGTAAATGGCGCCTCGCGGTAATGGAGTAGTCGTGTCGGCCGCCCGGATATATGGGACGAGCACGCGTCGCGGCGCCGACTCTTTTTTTTTTCTCTTTTTTAACGGAGCGCGTGCCCGCATGTACGGAAGCTCGATGCGCTTCCGCTAGGCTAGGGGGTTCGGAGACAGGTGAGGCATTTCCGGTTGTGGGGGGCAGAGAGGATGGTTACGGTGATTCTGGAGGGGGGGTTGTAGAGGTTAATGGTTTTTTTGGTTGGGGTATTTGGAGAATGTGGGAGGGTAGTTGTTTTTTTTATGGTGTTTACGGTGTGGTTGGTGGTGTATTAAAGAACGATTGAATAATCGGTATGAAAGTCAATATAGATTTAACGATCGTGTTATTATTCAATATACGTTTATCGTATAATAATATTGCATATAGTAATGCATGATCCTATAGTGTTAGATAGCGCGTACGAATCTCTTAATACAATTAGGTGAAAAAATAATTAAGTTGTGAAGATAAGTAATTCAATATGTATTTATCTAAACGTATGGTAATTTCAAGTTCAATAAAGATAAATTTTAATTTACAGTTTTCACTAATCGTCGTTACTAAACAAAGTTTATTTTTCGATAAGGTACCACTAAATGAAGGCCGTAAAATGCAACTTATCAATTCAAAGCCATTTAACAGCAAAATCACACCGACTTCAATATGAACTATCGTGCGCTTCTAATGAATGATTTCTATTACACATAAACATCATAATTTTTCCTAAAAAACTATAAAAATTACAATGAAATACCCTTTTTCATTACAGTTCATCGTTGTACCGAATGACCGGAGTAGGCAGTCTCGGCTCCAGCACTGGATCCAGCACTGGCTATCCCATGTACATGAATCCAGCCGAGCTTACATCCACTTCGCAACAACTCTGGACATCTCAAGGTAAACCCACATGAACCAACCAAAAATCTCCCATCATTCGCTCAACGCACCCCATACTCATAAAAAACAACCCCACAGTTCCAACTTTAAGCGGCACCCTGCCATCAATGTCGGAGGACTACGGCTCGGACAAGGCGAGCTCAGCCGGCCACCAGAGCCTGCCGGCCTTCTCCCAGCCGTACGGCGCTCGCTTTCGCTACTCGCCGCCCTACACCAGCAACCCCCAGGCCGTCGCCGCGTCGAGCGCCGCCCTGGCCTCGGCCGTCGACGTCGCCTCCTGGACCAGCTACGTGACGAGCGGCGAGTCCTACGCGGCCGCCGCTACTAGCAGGGTGGCCGATGTTAAACACCGGCCGCTTAACAATAGGATCAATGTGGCGACGGCTGGAGGGACCGGGGCGAACAGCCAGGCCCAGCACCAGCTCACCGCCGCCGCCAGTTTGACAGCCAGTGAGTGATGATTTTCATTTTGTTTTGGGAGGTTTATTTTTTTTTTTTGTTGTTGTTTGGGAAAAAGATTTTTTAATTGTCGTTTTTTAGTATGTCAGATGGATTTTTATTGAAGTACGTGGTCGAGAGGTATCATG
>UELX01001492.1:17898-43073 GCA_900480035.1 Eupelmus urozonus | reverse complement strand
CTTGACTCGTACTGCAAATTCCACACTCGGTCTAAAAAAGCTCACTTTTAGCCCTTGGTACATAATATACTATTTGTTAATATTAAATCTTAGTTTTTCTGATGGACAGTATTTTTACAATTTTCTATTCTTATCAATACATAATTCATCTTTCTTTCATCACGTACCAGCAGGTAATCTTAACTTTTACCGTAAATCTAAATAAACGGCGCGCAACAAGAATTCCTTTATTCAGTCTTCAATGAAAAACATCTTCTAATATAAAATCAAGAATTTTCGCGTTCTTATTGCCTTAATGCACCTTGACAAAAGAGAAGCAGAGCGATCTCGCTGAGGTCAATCCGTCAAAAGAATGAGGGAACAAAAAGGCGCCCCTCTGCCATCTCTTGTATTCATTTCAGGTCGAATTGCAGGCCGAGTCTTACGGGACTCGTTTCCACGGCCAAGCAATATTGACCCTCCCTCTATTCCGACCGAGCCTTGGCCTCTACGCACTCCGCGTATACACGAGCGAGATCAGAATATTTTTGACGCTTTCGTTTGTTATTCTCTTTTCCTCGATCGTCGGCTCGCGTGTTGCGCGCGTCTAGACGCCAGGCAATCGTAGCGCACACAGCTTGACGCCCGCGTTTTTGGCCTGCGTCGCGGTTTTATTGGGACGGAGATTGGGTGATTTGTCATTGCGGAGTATCGTATAAATGGATTGTTATGCTAATGCTTAAGTGAGATTTGACTTTTAGAGATTGGTATCTTGAAAATGTGAAATTCGACTTGGGGGAGATGTATGATTCAACTGTAGCAGAATGGAATGGTAAAATGTTCCACTGAGCTACGTGCGTTCCTAACGTTTAACATATTATAATTATTATAATATTCCAGCTGTAAACACTGATAGGTTGTAGCTGTAAGTAATGTAACTTTATTGTACGCTTAGGCTGTTTATACCCAACTGTTACTACTTGATATGGGCATAACTCGCACAATTAAAAAGTTTATTTTTGATAGCTTTTCAGAATAAAAGCAGTTTTTTTTTTGAATCGTAACTATTTTAATAGTGGCAATATAACAATAACATTAAGCCAAAATACTTTAAACGTAAACAGTATCACCAGAAATGTTTATATTTCACTAATTTTAAATCAAAACCCACGTTATTTCGACTACACACGCGACTATCATTATACTTTCTAAAACTTGCAAGTTATTTATACATCTCATAGTGTTAAAAAAATATTCAACCAAACTTGGAGGACTTAACAAAGCTTTCATTGGACATATATATATTTTCGTAGAAAGAGGGATTCTTCATTTCACTGAAGAGTCGCTACTCTGTACCCTGTTTTCCCTGTATAATTTAATTTGCTTGCTTAAGGGACCACCCTCTATCCTCGTCGTGGAGTTCTCTCCTTTAATTGAAAAAGCTATAATCCTTTGAGTGCAGTAGTTGTGCACGAGCGGTATTTAATATACCGTTAAAGTAAAAGAACGTATCTTTTCTGAGCTGTTGTTCTTTTAAAATATCCGAGTTTCATTTTAATTAACGCAGGTAAAAATAATTTTATGACCAGCGTTGGCGGCATTCATATTTAGAAATAATGCAAACGGCATTGTTAAAATGGAAGCTGTGTAATTTTTTAAAATAAATCTTAGCTTGAAAAAAATAGTCTTGGGCTCGTTTGAAATCTTCTTTTTCAACCGATCAAATAGCAATCTCCATCGGGAATCGCAGAAAATACCTCACGTACTTTGGATAAGATTTAACGTCGCACTCAATCTCGGTTTTATCGAATTTCGTTCGGGGACTAGTTTCTAGCGCTTTACAACACGACGACCGAAACGATGTAGATCCGGGGAAAATGTAATCAAGTAAAGTGTAGTAAACTACTTTAAAGCATTTTAAATGGCGCATGCCGGGATCTCGCCGGGCGGAGCAATAATTTTGCTAAAATACGTGTTTTACTACAGTAAAATTGTCCGAGTTTTTATGTACCACTCAATTGGGGAGAAATAATGTAAATCAAGATTGAAGGTTAGATTTTTTTCCTACAAAGATTCGTAAAAAGGTGACAATGCGTGACAACATTTAGCAGGAAATACCTGAGATTATACGATACATAAAAGAAAATTAAAAAGCCACTCTAAAAACGTGCGTGTTGCACGCATAGAAATTCGTGAGTCCCGCGCTCTCACATCGTTGAAATCATATTAAGTATTTATCGATAAAATAGTTTTTATGTCATATTTATTTCATTTCGAATGTTTTAACAATTTTTTGTTTTCTATAATAAATTTTTTAAACATATATAAAGTACAAACTTATGCGTTAATTTTCTATTTTATAAATCATCTAAATAATCTTTTATGTAAACAGTATTTCTATTCGATTGAAATATTTCTATTAAAATAAATTTTTTTACCTATCTATAGTAATTACTAAAGATAATTGTACCGCCTTTGTTAAAAAATGAATTTCTTTTATTAAAAGTATCGTTATCAGCACGACTAGCATATTACGTTCGCGAACATCATGCCATACTGATTTTGTATGAAAATACCATTGAATGGTAAAAGCTTCGTTAAACTGACTGGACGTTAACGTCAATTTTCGTTCAAACAAAGGCCCCATTAAAATTTCAACTGTAACGCTATCGTTAATTTCGTCCTATCTCTTAAAATAATTATCGGCTTCCAAAAGCGCAAACGCGAAAGCTTTAGGTTGAATAATTATTTAACGATATATTTTACAAAGAAAAACTTTTTTTTGTTTCAGGAGATTAGAATCGAATAGAGGAAGCGTATCAGGAGATAGCGGTTTTATATACAGTCAGAGGTAAGTTTATTTTGCTAATAAAAAGTTCATGTTACGTATAAATAAAAAACTGTAAAAATTTAAACAAAAAAATTAGTACAAATTTTTATCTAATAAGATTTTTTAGATTTTTCGTATTTTTTCGGATCTTTTAAATTCACGAATCATTATCGAATTTCAGCAAGAACTCATTATTTTAAGCTCATTATAATACCAGAATATCACTACATTAATACAGAAAGAAATTAAGGAAAAAAAATTTATAATTATGAAATATTATACTGCACACAATGTTACTATGCATAATTGTATTAACCAAAGCCTCCGGACGCAGACTAGAGTAGTTAACTCAACTAGCAAAAGAGAAAGCAAAAAACACCGACGATACCAGCCGATAAAGCTATATCTACATCAGAGGCAGGGCTCCCTCCGCATCCCAGCGCTCTGATCTCGGCGGAGCGCGCGCAATTTCACGGAAAACCTGGCCTCGCACGGTGATGCCTTCCCGATTAGACTTCAAAGTCAAGTTTCATAAAGCCTCGGGGCGTATAGGAGCGTTAGGCCAGGCTAGAAGATATAAGCTTCTCCGGTAATCCAGACAGAGCGCTGGGCGGCCCGATCGTCTCGCGAAAAGCAGCAGCGCTCGCCTTAGTTATTTCGTTGCGGGTCGAAAGGTATCTGGAACACAAAAGCTCGGAGACGGCTTGTGGCCGACACTTCGCTTCCAGTCTTCTTGCGAGATGAATATTTGTGCACGAAGCAGAGGCGAGAGTAATGCGACGTGATTGGGGTTGATTGCCGCTCGGTCAAATGTGCTTTGATAGTCCGGGGGTTGAGTTTCCGAGTTAAATTTGTGTTTTGCGGTGGGTGGTTACTCGAATAAAATAATGTTCTTAAATTAAGTAGTTTGGAGCCTGGGAAAGGTAGCATTAAATTTTGTTTGAAATTGTTACTATTTTACAATAGTAAAAACATTGATTTTTTCAGAAATAATAGACTTTAAAAAATATTGTAGAGATTACTATATATATATTAATAATTAGTAGAGAAAATTGAAACATAGTTATCAATTTGATTGGGTTCATTAAATGTCTCTGATGTAATTCTACTACAAAATGAAAATTTGTTTATTACTGCATCGCCGATTAATAATAATAAATGTCAATTTCAGACTGGGTGCAAAGTAGAAGGTTATTGTTTTCGCTGATAATTAATAAAGGCAATAAATAAAATATTAGTTGATAAATTTTAAATGTACATACAGTTTCAGCAATCATTTTAAGAATCGTAATTGACTTTATTGATCTTTTGAGAAACATTTTTTCTCCTATTGTATGCCAAGGTCAACCATCAATTTGAGCCGCTATGTCATGTTCACAATGTAAAAACACTTTTCTAAATTAAGACTTTGAATTAGAGAAAAATGTACGCTAACAGTGGCTCAAAAAAATAGACCATTACTTTTTTTAAGTACTATTAAATTACATTTTTGCCAGTAATATTCCGTGTAAATCATTTTGTTATTTGTCTTAAACAACGTTGTTGAAATATTCAGTAACTAGAAGTTACAAAGTCAAACTGGTTTTTATTTAAATTTAAAGTTCAAAATATCGCGTTTTTCAAAATTTTAATTAATAGGTTCACGGCACGATACGCATGAGTATAAATTGTCGTAACTCTTTTGCATTTTGCGTCAATCGAAAAATATTTACAAAACTATTTATGGAACTGTTTATTTGATTGTTTAAAATACTGATATATAGTATAATAAGATAGGGTCACGCTCCATTAATCTTTTGAAATTTTAATTAATTATTAAAATTTATGCATTGCTACCGTTAACTTCTTAATGACATTTTAATAGTAAGATAATTAAAGCAATTAAGTATTTAATAAGAATAACTTTGAACAGAGCATACAAGAAGTCATCGCAAAATGGCAAGCTCACGTTATACTTAGCTAGTCGAGACCTCGTCGTCACTGCCGGAAAAATCGATAAACTTCAAGGCGTCTTACTGATCGACCCAGAGATCCTTCAAGACAAAAAGGTAAGAGCCTCTACATTATGGCAAAAAAAAAATTCATTTTTCGGTACATAAAAAAAGGAGGACACCATTATATTAAAGTTCTTTATTAAGGTTTACGGGCAGGTGACATTGACTTTTCGTTATGGCAGAGAAGACGAAGAAGTGATGGGATTGAAATTCTGCAACGAGGCCATTATGTCCCTCGCTCAACTTTATCCGCCCTATCATCCGGTGGATCGTCAGGAGCCCACTACCCCGTTTCAGGTTAGTGTATAATGAACTTTCGTTACATTAAGAATTTTATTGACGTTAAAGTATATCCTTGTCAAACCTTCGAGTCCACTTGGGGATCTATGAAGATTATCTTGGTGATACTTCAGGAGAGTTTTTTTTATTTTATAAAGTACATCGAATATACTGTTTTTGCAATTTTATTCTGATAAAATTTAATAGGTCATAGATTTACATCAAATAAAATAAATAAAAAAGGTTGAAACATGTAACATAAAAACAAAACTTTATACAATATTTTAATAACTGAAATGTATTCCATAGATGTATTAAGTAAATAGAACTAAAAGCTTTTACATAAAAAATATTGGATATCTAAACACATTTAGATACCTTATATACCAATTTATATTCGTAAAGAAATAAATTACGGAATCTCGCATCGCCAATTTAACACGTCGATGATGTTTTGATCATTTTTATCGAAAACTACTCAAAAGTGAACACATGGTATAAGAATAATCGCTTTGCCAGTGACAAACTGTTCCAAGTTAAAAACGATCGCGACAAAAGAAAAAAACTACTTTCAAGTCTTCCGGCGTGAAATTGATTCAACAATGCAATTTATCATCACTTTTGTGAGGCCATAAATCGCCGCGCCGTTATTGACGAGCGGCCGAAAATACACAGCCTGTCTCTCACGATTGATCTAAAACTTTCCCAACTTTCTCACCTCATATGCATGACGTGAATGATCCCACGCTAATACCTTTAGAATTCAAATTAGACCGTTAGTACCTCGTTAATCAGAAAATAGGTGCACCAACCGAACAACTAAACCAAACAATCCTACAAAAAAAAACTTTCCATTTCCACGCATCAAAACCAAAAACAATCCAAACCCATCCAACCATTCCATCATTTAACGATTCCCTCCTCCACCCTAAACTCATCAGTCCGTCATGTTCGAGGATCAATCGCGAATTTTACAGCGCATCAACCCACCCCCGATACACCCCCCACTGCACCTTTCACGCGTGCAACGCTGCAGGATCGCTGGCGTGCGAGCAATAACAAGCCACGCGATGCGCCACATTTACGACGACGCTATAAGCTAATACGCGAACGCGTGCGCGGGTATAGTTTGACGGACGCCCGCGCGAAACTACGTCTTTGAAAGAGGAGCGAGCCGAGAATGCGGCAGCGAGGCCAGGAGGAAGAGCCAAGTTGGCTGCAGACTCTCCAGGCGCGTGACTCTATTAAGCCGCTGACGCTACGGCTCCCCTCGCACGTGAGTCTACTCCTCTAGCCTGTGGCGCGATGTGGCACTCTATTAGATGGGGTTTGGCACGCGCGCGTACCCGCTTGACTAGTGGCTTTCGCATAAAGTACGCGCATCTTAATGCGGGGATGGGAAGTTGGCCGGCGATGTGTGATGAATGGCATTAATTGACGAGAGGACGCTATTTAATGGAGGGCGAGTGTGTTTCAGTGATGATGAATGTGAAAGTTTTCGTTTTTATTTAGCGTATGCTCGAGTTAAAATTTTTAAAATTTGGTACTTTTTCCCTGGTATAGAAATTTCCCCAATAAAATGGATGTCTAATTCTTTACAATTGGCCTTCCGCTGGCCAAAAAATGGGGAACGTTTCTACCAGGGCTATGAGTTGATATTTAAATAATAAATGTAAAAAATAATGCCTTAAACCTCAAGTAATAGATCGCTTAAATAGTGAAGATTATGACACTATATGTATAAGAAAGTGGTAATAAAATATGATGTATTCAAGTTTTATGGTCAATCGCAGACTCATAAATTTCTTCAATAAGTTACGTGTTTACTCGGAATGATAGCTTTATACATGTTTGATGATTTATTACCTTTGAGAATTAAAAAAAAGTTTTAATTTCGTTTAAATCGCTTTGAACAATGTTGTTGAACAATGTTATTAAACAAAGACCTTGCTATTTCACCAACATATACCAACTATTCATTGGAGGCATGAATTTATCATGAACGGTAAACTTTTTCAGTGGGAACAAAAATTACATACGTGATTTTTCGAACGTGTTCAATCCTGTATAAAATACGATAAAATTGTACTTTGCGGCTTCGCCGAAGATTCTTTTATTCAAGAAGAATCCCCCGCACTTCATCCGTTATATTCTTTTTCCCGAATTCCCATCGCTAACGTTCACTCTACAGTCAGTAAAAAGAACTGTGTACTTACAGTAGTAAAAGAATATATCCGATCAGACGTACTTTTAGAAAAGCCTGGATAGAAAGACAATTTATCATTTGGTTTTTCTCCCTACTATATTTTCCATATTAAACGTATCGTTCACTTAAGCTTTTATAGTTTATTAATTTCCTGCAAATCATTTCCTACGTGTACACCATAATTAAAAAAAAACTATAGTTATATTTCAGCCTCTTAATCTATTCATCGGTACTTATTCAAAACAAATTAATTTAAGCAAATACATGCAAAGTCTAAACTCTCCCCCGTATCAAGAAGTCAGGCCACTTTGCAGTTGTCGTTCAAACAGCAAGTTTGTTAATTATACGCAAGCTTTGACTATTAATGCGTGCAGCGTTTGCGTTTGAGAGGATCAGCTTGACTTAAGCGAACGAAAGGTCAAATTCCCTTCAAACCAAAGGGGCAAAGGAGGCAGAAACTACTCATATGAGAATCACTGGGATTGTTATAGTGCGTGAAGGACTACAACGCTGTTTGAATCGTTGTAATGTTAAGTAAATTCCTGGGAGTGGCGTATCAATATCCCTTTGAGTCTGGCGAAAGCAGAATATATCGGAATTAAATCAAGCTTTTACTCTGTTACAGAATTAAAGAAAATCGCGTTATGGGTGAAACGTTTGAATATGCAATTAGAACTTGAATCGTAAACTTTAGATTTATTTAAATATCATAAATTTATGTACAAGTTGCTAATGCCATAATGTGAAATAATACGATGCGCAAAACATACAAATTAGGAAGCCTTAAACTAAATGGAATATATCATTTCTACAATTATGCGAGAAGCTCTAATTAAAACTCTAAAAACTTTTCACCGTAGAATACTGTAACACGGATACACGTAATGCAATAATTTTAATAATGAAGTAAGTTTATCCAACCAGATATTCCAGAATTACGAAGGTAGCCTTAATGAGGGTGTTAAAAGTTGAGATTCGGTACGACCACACGCACGTTGCAAAATTTCATCCAAAGAATAATGCCGAGCCGAGAAACTTTCACAGTAACTTATTTCACTTCAATAAACTCTCATAGCTGCCTTTTCGTAATTTGATCGATTGGCAACTTTCGAAATCTCATTACGGTAAATTGAATATTGAAATTACAGGGGGAAAAAAGTAAGTCCGATAATTCTATTATTTTCCTCATCAAAATAAACTTCTATCTGCTCATCGAGTTATATTCGGAAAAGGGAATCGCGTAAAAGTTCAACCGACCGCTGGCCTTGAACCCTGCCTTAGAACGAGCTCTAAAAAAAGATTCCCACTTCCTAGACGCCGAGACATCAACGCAATTTTTGATTGATCAACAAACTTTTTTCCCGGGCTTGCGTAATTTTGGCAAAAATCGAGGAACAGGAAGCAATTAATCAAGGCTATCCCAGGAGTTTCACGCAACGTTTGGTAATTGATTTTCACGCCTCACGACTCCACTGTCAATAAGATAGCTAACGCACTTAACGTATGTCACCCCACTGACCTGGTCAACAAATTTCACCCCAATCAACAGTGTCCTTCCCATCCGGCTCGCCCACCCAAGGCCTCCTGCTCAGCTGTCACGTACGTCTTCGTGGCGCTCAAAAATAGCCCCCCCGCCCGATAACCGAAATGATCCCTCTCCTACGAATTCAGAATTGTCGCGAGATCGACTCCTTCCGGCTGCTGCTCCCGACACCCTAAATGGAATGGTAAACGAGCAGCTGCTGAAAGATGCATGAAAAGGCTGGCTGATCGACTGCACGCGATTCCATCATCTCGTCCAGTCATGCGTGCAAACGACGTTTGTTTACCGTTCGCGCGAGACTAGCCCCTCCAGGCGATGATCCTGACAGCATCCTGGACGAGAAATAAGGGGGGGAGGTATAAGAGTAGGTGCGCGCATCTCCGGCGTATTCCATTGCTGACGTCAGGCGTCCCGACCTCGACCCTGACCTCGCTCTCTCTCTCACTCGATGCCAGTTATCGGTCCAGCGCGAATTTATTTAACAGGCGCGCATTACGCCTTTTCTCTTTTTGCAGCCAGGTGCATGCATATAACAGGTCAAACGGGCGCGCGCGAGCCTATATGTGTGTCAAGAGCACATCGCCGACGAGTTATCCTACTATCAAAGAGCCGGGGGATCTTCAATAATTCATGAAGCCGCCTCCGTATGAAAGGACAAAGATTCTCTCGTGCAGTTATTGTGCTTGCGTGCCGCGCTGCTCCGATAAGAAGAGGGGAAAGCTTTGAAGTGGATAACAAAGAGAACGAGCTCATCTTCTAAGTAACCGGCGTGGCGTGATCGATGAAATTACGGGCGCGAGCGAAATTGACGGCGGAGGGTTATTGGGCTCTTAGAGGTGGCTGGATGATTTTGGCAGCCTGCTGGGAAGATCAGGATTTGCAGAAGGGCTGGCGGTTTAAATTGTACTTTCTCGGCGCTTTTGGACGGGGAGGAGACGGAGGGATTTGGAGAAGTCGGTTTCGATAATGATTTATCGGGGGGAGATTTTGGAGTGACGTTTCGGAGGATTTTGGCAGGGAAGCCGAGTCATCAGATCTGATGAGACTAAAGGATGTGACGGGGTTTCAATTTGGCGATGTCGCTGGTTAGATTATTATAATTTATTCGTAATTATTATGAGTACTTAATGTGCGGTTTAAGAAACGAGCAATTCATGGTGCTATATAAAATAGTAAATAACTTTATGCCAAATTTTTTGGAAATGCATTTTGTAACCTGTAAATATTCCTTTGTAAACTGACGATGTTTGAATACCAGCGAAATTCTAGTTTTCTGTTCCTTGCAACGGCAAACACGTTTAAAATTAAATTTCATCTGCGTTTGCTCAAAAACTGTTTTTCAAAACGAGTTCTATATGAAATTTTCTAAATATTAAATTTAAACTCGTGTGAAAAGCATTAAACAAAAATTAAGTTTGATCTTCAAAAGAATTATCGCAGCTTTGAAACACATTTACTATGTTACGGAGTAACTCGTTTATAAAAAAAAATAGAAAATAAAATAAAAATTGTAAAAGAAATCTTTACAACTTAATTATGTTATTCGAAACACGTTATATCAATATCAGCGTCGCAAACTTTTGCCTCGATAGACGAGAAAAAAAGTACAAAGAAAAAACGCGACAAAAAGTATCCGCACTCTTATACATCGAAACATGTATATTGTCTCCCTAAAAAAATTTGTCTCCGACAACACTCTCTCTTCACTCCAGATACTTTCGATTTCTTATAACGTCTACCAAATATAACACCCATACAAAAAAGAATCTAACGCGCAAAAAAACTTTCTTCCTCTTCTTCGAAGCAAACAACTAAGATTGGATATACGCACACTACATATAGCTAAGCCAGAGCCAACTTCAAATATACATAAGCATATCAAAGTGCAAAAAAGTCGATGGGAAAATCGGCTCGAAAATTGGTGCCTCCTTTGCCGAGAAAATGACTACGACCCTGGCCCACCTGTTCAACGCGGAATGCAGCGTGACGATACGACTGTCCTCGTCGCTGCACACTTGTGGAGCGAGCATCTCACGCGCAGACTCGGCCAGCTCGGCCCACTACACGCTTGTACACATGCACGTACGGCTGGATAGTTTGTCTCTTTCTTGGCATCCTGCTTTTGAAGGGTACTGGCCGAGCGCTACATCATATACGCAATCTGCACGTCTCGCTGAATGCTTTTAGCCTTTTATCCTACCCCTGGCCGAGCTCTTGTCAGTTTCCATTGTGGAGTTTTAATACCGTAGATAGCGCAGTGTAAATGGGACGAGGGATGGGTTATTAGGTGTATAAGTGCAGTGATATTTCGTGACTTTTTTTAAGTTTATGTGATTTTTGATAAACGATGGGAAAATTGATTAGTCATGGAATCCTAAAAAGAGGCATTCCGCTTGGTCAGAAATAGGTCAGGTATAAAGTATCTCGTGACCCTGGTGGTTCTTATAGTATTAACGTATTATAGTGATAGTTATATCCAAAGAGTTTAAAGTGAAATCTATTGTATCCTTTTACATTTTAATTAGTCTTCTAAACATAGAAGTTGTACAAAGACTTTTCGGTACTAATATTTGCAAAATAATGTTTTATATATACGAAATTTGATTGTTCGTTAAACTTCAACTTCTTAAACTTTATCTGCTTTTATAGAAAATATATAACAACCAATTTAAAAAACTGCAAGATAAATTCGTACTTATAAGGTTCTAAAGAAACTAAAATAAGTTGTAAAATACATTTTTTCAAAAGACTTAGTCTCATCGAAAATAAGAAAGCTATAACCTATCCCGATATCATAACTAGTGGGTGACCAGGTGCACAGTAGCGCGGGTAATGGAACGAATTTCTTTTGCTCGTATCACCTTAGGAAGAAACTATTTTTCCGTCTTTTCACGCTTGTCCATTTCTCTTATCTAGGAAATTCCCTCGTATTCCCATATAGTACACGAAACTATCACACCGCTATAGCGTCACTATAAATAAAGCAGAAAATTAACTATCGAGAAATTCAAAGTTTCAAAGTTATAAATAGCGACGATACGTCAAACGATTAATTTCAACGTTGAACGATGGATAAAATCGAATCCCGTCATAAATTTACAAACATCAATAATTCGATTAGCGCAATATGCATCTAATCATCGCAATTTCAATTTGACTCTTACGCACTAGTCAAGTTACGTGGGTGTGTAAAATTAAGCGAAGCAGGATGTACGCGCGTTAATGAGAGTTTACGAGGGACAGCATGTTTCGTTTTGTATGCTTCATTATACGGTTTAATTGCATGAAGCATATTGATTAATAGAATTTTTCACTGTAAGCAAGAGAAGTATTAAAATTTCAAGCATGCACTTGATAATAGTTATCAAAATTTAAAGTTTGAATATTATTAAAAATCTATTTTCAAACAAATTCTAAATGTACATCTAAAAGATTAACTACCTTTTTTATGCCTGTTATTAAAACATCGAGTGTAAAATTCAACAATAACTCATTGTAAACAGTAAAAAATAATTTATTTAAAGAGCGTTATCCACATAATCTTTTTTGTACAATTATTAATAAAATAAAATTTTCTATGTTGATTAAATGATTATACGTTCCAATCATAAAAGAATTTCATGTGAAAAGATTTAAAGGATTTGGAAAGGTAATGAAAAAGAAAAAATGACGCTGGTAACAAATAGAATTTTTGACAAGGCTGAAAAATGAGAAAAATGTGAAAAAGTTTAAAAGGTTAGCATTTTCTTTGTGCTTTCCGAGCGTATGATAATAACGAAAAATTTTCCAAACACCTTGAACAAGCTGACACTAGCCTTAAGATAAAATCTGATTTGTCGCAACAGTCAACGTTTGAACGCGCAGTTTGCATATTTTCTTAGTCACTTTATGCGGACCTTTCACCACAGCACTCAGTGACTTCACTAAGTCACGAACTAAAATGCAAAATAGTTAAATCTATAAGAAGATTGTGGATTATAAAGTTTTAAATTATGCTTCGTAGAATTTCATCTTCCTTAATTTTTTAAACTTTGGAAAAATTCATGATAAATCTGAATGGATATAAAAGAAAAATCTTTTATTTCAGTACCTTAATTTTTTGTAAATAAACTATCTTTAGTTAAGTTTTGAAAATTAACATTTTCAAAAGTAATGAATAATTTAACAAAAAGGAAGAGGACTTAAATTTTGGAGTTCTAATCTGTAAATCTACAAAATGATGGTAACTTGTGTTGAAGTTTCTAATAGAATAAGATCAGTGTTATATATATACCCCTATATACCAGCATTATTTACCACTTCTCGTGTAGTATTAGTGCTGCGGAATATAGTTGCATACTGCGAATCCTGGAATCCACATTAACGGAAGCAGATTTCTAAGTAAATAATTCGAAACACTAATTAAGCGATGTAATCAAATTCTCTAATATGGCTAATATTATAATTAGAGATATAATTATACTTGCAATAATACATACATAAAATAAAAATTAAATATCACAATAAATATAAACGATATTGTGGATAATAATGATTGACTCTCGGGTTAAGGTATTTAGTACTAATAGACTGAAGATGAAACGTTATTAACCTTCAGAGGACCGATATTTTCAATTTATATGATATCTCTAAGAAAATAGTCAAAAATGGTTTCTGATATTACCAATTGATTATAGGATAAAGGTCTATAGTCCTCTACTATAGGCTTTCCGACCCTCTAAAGATTAAATAAAAATAAATATCTTAAAATTCCAATGGCATTCAATTGAATATTTGAAGTCTCAAAATAAATTTTATCTCAGAAATTATACAACTTTTATAGCTAATGGTCAAACTTTTGCAATATTTCAGCGCAAATTTTTTGGTTTTATTTTCTGCTAGCACAAAATTATAAGCTTGTAAGAAAAATTTCGGTTAGTAGAAAAAAAGAAGTACAAGCGCTCACATCGTAATTCTTATTATTCTAAAAAATTGAACGAATAGCTACAGAGGCGACGTTCATTCTTAGCAAAAGCAATATTTCATCTAAGAAAGCTGGAGGAAATTTCGTCCTCGCCCACACGTGTAACTGTTGGTGCGAAGTCGCCTGGATATCGCTTGGACGGAGGCCAACGAGCGTGCTTATTAGTCGGTTGGCAGTTAATTAGAGATTACACTGACGTTTGCTATAGCTTTGAACATTTCATCGTTCTGATGGAATATATCGACTGGTTACTATTTCCAGTGACCATTTCGGACACTTTAAGATATTATACAATAATGTGTACTAATGCGAGGTATTATTAGCTTACAAGTTTTACTACGGCTATTTACAAATTAAAAAGTAAATTTATAACTGCTGATTTAAAAGTAAGTAGAAGAAATTTTGAAATATTTATATAAATATGAAATAAACTGCTGGTAATTATGTAACTTAAAATGACTCTGATGGTTTTGCGAAATCTATAAGATGACAAACAATAAAACACTGGCTAAAAGTAGAAATTACGGGCTTAATTTTTTTTTAGATAGGATTTCCAATTTTAATTTATGAACAAAAAATTATTAAAAATTAAAGATTTAATAAGACTTATAAATATGAAAAAAACATTTATAATAAATTTTTTCTGCTTTCATGAAAATACATATCAGCATTTTAGTCACAGTATCTTTTTATATAATTATGAAAGAGATTGCTAGTGAAATAAAATTATAATTTAATATAAACCTATAACTAGAGTGCTTCTGGACTTACATTGTATATACATATAGTCACACCATATAATAAAGAAAAATACTTTACTACTTTTATTAAAAATTTATCAATTGTACAAAAGAAAAAAATTTTGTGCGCTCACGCGAGAAAAATTATTGTTATTTCGGGCAAAAAAGTAAAATTGTGAATAATATATTTAAAACCTTTGATTACTTCAATAGATTTTTTTTATGTACAGTATTTTCTAGTTTCTTACAGAAAAGCCTTATAATAATAAGAAAAACTTTTAGAAATAAAAACAAATTTTTACTTGAAAACATGAATTCTAAATTTTTGTACTTAATAAAGCGACATTTGCTGGCTTGTTCTGTTCAACAATTTCTTAATTTCCTTACCTCATTTGAATTGATCTATAAACCGCACCTAATAATATTTAAAAAGTCAACCATATCTTCTAAAATAGAAGCCAATTTAGTAGTTTTTTAAAATTTTTTCTTTCTGTTTAGTATTGTAATTTTTTAGAACTTGCTAAATATAAAAAAAAAAATAAAAAAATAAAAAAAAAATCATATTGCTTAACTAATCTTTACATACAACAATTTCCACTAAATCTCACGACCGTATATAATAACTTTTTACAATGTCAACAAAGACAGGCGACATTAAAGGTACATATTTGTTTTCCGATCTGCAATAAATCTTTCATATTTTACAGAAGCATATTAATCATCCCGGCAACTAGCTCGCAAAGGCTTACAATAAATAAAATAACAAATAAAACTTCCACCGCATTAAAATACGCTCATTCCATGCTTTATGAAGCCACCCCCCACACCCTTTGTCAGCCCTCCCGGTATACGCTTCCTTCATAAGCCCGCTTCCTGGAGAAGGAAAACTTTGCCGGGGCATAAATTACACTCGCAGAAAAAAAAGAGAGAGACTCCTCGCATAAAAGGCAGAATCCCCACATAGACGAAAGAGAAAAAAGTACTAAACAAAGATTCGCTTTGAATCCCACTCTATCTTCCTCTCTCCGCTCCAGCTTTGAGTCCTCGCGCTCGTCATATACACCCAGCGAGCGGTAAAGTTTCGCATGCCTGGGATCGATATTAGCGCCGGGACGCAATAACAGAGCCGTGTGCGTGCAAGCTATATTACACGCGTCGAAGCCGGCCTCTAGCTCGCCACCCCACGCACTTTCGGTGCCGCAATATTGCACCTCTCGCCAATCCCCGGAATGATTCTTTTAGTAGGCCGGCCCTGGATTGCAGCCGCTGATCTTTACAAGCTGCCCACGGGGATGTATATGCGGGCGGTATTTTTTTTTTGGGTGAAAGCGGGGTAAATCAAGATATATATGAGGTGGAAATTACTTTTGTTTTTATGAGCGATTGCGCGAGATTTCCGGCTAATTTACGGATCTAATACGTAGAGCGTATAAGTAAATATTAAGCTGTTTAGCTCGCATTAAATCCATTATTTGTGAGTGCTTTCTTTTTATTAATTTTTTTTTTCGTGACTATTCATAAGGCTGAGTGCTTATTTGAACATTTAAACGGATAAAAATGTAGCGCAAAAAAGAAGATATACGTTTTTTATTCTTAAAACATTTATTTTATCATAGAATAATAAAGATTAAAATTATGAAAATTTATGAAAATTGAATTATGGATCTAAAATTAAGAAAATCTTGAAATAGCTTAACAAAATCAACAGTACTTTCTCAATTCCAGAAATTGTTTTAGTTTATTTTTTTTTTAAATCTATAATTACTCGTTTAATGACTTCTCAGTCACAGTCAAGTATTGAATTCTTTTCATTTATAATTAATCACGTAAATAGGATTTTCTTTATAAAGAAAGTCTCACTGCACGGTATAAATGAAGCAATTTCAGAGTTTCTTATACACATCAAATAAAAATTATTACTTCACTTATAAAAGAAGTACAAACTACTACTTTTCATCACAATATACAAACAGGATTGCAATGCCACCCTTTCATAAACTCGTCCAATTATCATTTCAGGAGGTTTTACTAAAGAGGTTTCATCCAAACGCGCATCCCTTTACAATGTCAGTGACACCTTTGGCACCACCTTCCGTTCAATTGGTACCAGCCAAAGAGTACAATGGCGCTTCAATAGGCACGAGTTACGACATACGAGTTTACGCAGGTGAGTAATGAAACTCTTTACTCTCCTTTACTTTTAATTACCATACTAAAATCGAGAACATAAAAAGTATACGACTTCCTGAGCGTTAAAAATTTTATCAACAATCTTTACGAATATGCCAAAAGCCCCGCTTACCGCCGAATAAACAACAGACCGAAATCAAATTAAGCGCGCGGCGAAGCCGTCGTAAAAAAGCAGAGTGATAATACGACTGCATAAGTAGCGCGCGTCTCGATGCTATGCGCGCAAAACAACGCGATCGCTTATTGCAGGAATTTAGCGCGGCATGCGCATTCGGTAAATCCGGCATGAAATATGAGTTTAATTAAGTCGATCGGCTCGCGCGGTCCGGAAGTCAGCGTTATACAATTTAACGCGCGCTACTCTCGCGGTGAAGGCCATATAGCGGCGCGTTTCGTTTGTCGGACTGGCTCTAATTAAAAGTACCTTCGTGAAAGAAAAATAAATATACAGAGACGTTATTGCAAAGCCGAGAGTAGCCGTTTGATTTACGCTTGATGGCTGGGGTGCTTATCTATCGGTGTTAGTTGGGCTGGATTATTTGAAAAGATTACGTATTTTATTGAACTTGCGAGGGAGGTATCTTAATTAGTGAGATATCGATAAATGGTGGGGAGAAGTGAAAAATGGAAATTTTACGTTTTTGTAACGAGTTTCGAGATAAAAATGCGCTTTATTCAATGGTTAAATAAAAACTTTTGAATTTAAGTTTATCTTCGTCAACTTCGTTACTTGAGAGTAACAAAAACTTTGATGAACGTCTTAACGATAATGCTATCAAATAAAACTTTGTGCAAGTGCCCCGGAGCGATCGCTGCACATGAGACTGAAGTAAAACCGGTTAAACTGTTACGATTGTAAAAAATAGATCTTATCAATTAAAATTTTATGCTCGAGATTACTTTTTTACGAATAATTCTCGTGATTTATACTTGTTCTATTAAAAAAGAATTGAAAATTCTTTTTTCCTATTCATTTTGTTTCTCTTTGATGGATTGTTTGTTGCATTTAGAACTATCGGAGAACAGACAGTTTTTCAATGAGCATTATTTGCGCGCGTAGCTTTTCATACTGCAACAATTGGCCAGTGAAGAAAAAAAAACAACACGTTTACCGTTGGGAAAAAAGCTCTCTTTAACAAGATGCGCGTGTACGTATAAAATAGTAAAAGCTGAAAAAGCTATTGGAAAAATGTTTTTCGCGTCTTTGTTTTTCTTTTGATGCCGTTTTGACACGCTGGAAAAATTCCTTGGACACTGGAAAATGCCTATGGTGCTTATACAAAATTTGTATTCATATTGATGCATATTTCGCGATGTATGAAAAGTTTGGTTTTCAATATTTCGCAGAATTAAATTGTTTGTTGAATATTCATCATCGACATGGTTCTATCAATTCGTAAACTTTTAATTGCATGCTATAAAGTTATAAAAATATAGAACAATCGCTCATCGTGGAAATTATTAGCTTTTCCCCAATGTATTTTTTTCATGACCAATCAAACGTCAAATCTTCGGTGAAGTACAAATTTAGTACAATTAATATTTCATACGCAAAGCAAGAATTGATATGAAAGGTCACGGCAACGACAAAACTTCGTGTTTTATTACAGAACTATTTAGACAAAAGAAAATAAAATTGTAAAAAGATCACCCAAAAGTAAAACAAATTCGATCATTAATAAATCCCATCTCCCCGCAACCTCACCTCTCTAAACATTCCTCAAGACAATCCCAAACACGCGCAATCCCTTACCAAATACATCTCTATTTCCCCGCCGCCTCAAATAAATTTATTAATTACCAAGCTAACGGGTGCGCCGCAAACTTGCTCGGAAAAACACAGCAACTTTTTCCCCGAAAGCTTCCTCCGCTACTCCCGAACAGATTAACCCAAAAAGCTTTCGCGAAGGCGCACGCGCTCGTGCCTCCGTTTGATTTATAGCGCGAAAACTTTTTTCCCGCCATCCCTCAATTTACAACGGCCGACTCTTTTACCTTCGACCCGCGGCGCAAGAAAAATCAGTAAGCCCGAGCCTCCGCTGTACACGCAACAAAAAGCTCGCAAAAGCTCAAAGTCCACGGATACAGAGACGTGCCAGCGCGAGCTTTTGACGCGTATACCTATTCTAAAGAAGATTGATCACGCGCGAGCTAGAGAGAGAGAGACGTCTAACGGCATCCGTCATTTTGGCCGCTGGTCCACCGGGATTGCCTGCGAGAGAGATAACTTCGCGAAGTTGCTTTCTTGTCGCGGTTGTGTCTATATCGAGCGCGACGAGGAGAATCGCCGCTCGAGGAGTAAGTATATATATATAGTGGTCGGGCTGAGAGCGGTGCTAATCGATAGGAGTTAATTACAGAGCGCGGCTAGCCGCGAGTGCGCGCTCGTTAACGAGAGCTGGAGAGTCGTCAGTGTGGATTGAAGGAGATTTTTCTTTGCTGAGGAGGCGCGGATTGGCGGCGGTGATGTTGAGGTGGTTGGGGTTGGATGGTTGTTGAGCTTTGGGTTTGTATAGGTTGGATTATGATGGGGATTGATTTTTTTAAATTTTTCATTATATAATAATAATGTAATATTCAGTAGTAATGTATAAGTATATTATTATAGTATAGGTAAAATACAGTATAAACGTATAACAGTTGTAATTTAATCAAATAACTTTCTGAAGACTGAGATAGTGATTTTGTTGATTGAAGCCTTATTGAACTGGTAAAACTTTTAGTAAAAGAGAATTTTCTGAATTTGAATTTCAATCTATATCTCATCAGCCCCAGCAACGTAAAAATAACGCGCTAAATTCAAATAATTCAAATCCCATAGAAAACGACATTAAACTAAACCTCATTTTCCAATCCCGTCAAACTTACCTACCCCCGACCCAGCAAATCCACAGATCCAACTTCGTTTTTTGCCTTTTCCTACCTACAATTTCCCCGCGCTAAAACAGTCGGGACTCTCGAGCAGCGCCGAGAAAGCTTGCTTTCGCGCTCGGCTACTTTTGAAAATTTCAGCTGATCAAATCACAGCTGCACGCAGACAGTCGTATCATGTAAAATTCACACACTCCGCGCGCGCGCGCGGAAAAGGCAGAGAGCCGGCTTTTTGGTCTCGCGGCCTCGAGCCGCATCTGTTGCAGCGACGCGCGCGCTTTCTCACTCGTAAAAGTTTACGTACATACGGAAATAACTGAAAGAGAAGAGGAAAAAAGAAAAGAGTCCGGCCGAGGCTGGGAGCGGAAAGTTGTCGCTTTTTAACTCCTCTCGAGCGAGTTTTATCGCGCGGTTGTATATACACTAGGGCTCCTTAGAGTTGTTGGATAAAGTTTTCGCGAAAGTATAGTCACAAAAATTATTCCAGTTGTTTTGGGACGCTCGAGGAGGAAAGAGTCGAGATTTCAGAAATGAAAGGACTTTTTTTTTGAGAAAATTCTCGGGCTGCGATATCGTTAAGTTTAATGACGACTTTTTCAAGAGATAATATATTTTCAAGTTTTTCGAGATGATTTTGCATAAAAGTTGGCCTTAATAGATCTCACAGAGCCCCGCTAAACAAAAGATTTACGCGACTTTTGAAAAAGAACAGTGCTAGCAAACTGTTGTATAAGCAAAGAACTATACAGGGATAAATCTCGGGGAGTAACGGCAAAACTCGTAAAACTTCTTTGCAACTTTCAATATTTTGGTTGCTTTCTATTTGTGCATAAATATCTCTACCTCTAACGATAAGCCAATAAAGCGCCCTGAAGAAATTCATATCCAATCGACCTGGTTCCTCTCGTGAATAATAATGGAGAAATGCCGGAGAAAAGTTCCTTAGGATCGTTAAAGGTTTGACTCTTTTGATGAATCGCGGATGTTTTCCAGGCGTCCGCTCTACTGGATATACAGAGGCGCGCAGTAATAGGTACGATCAGGCAAAATAATAATGCGAATTTCTCTCTCGAGTCTTTCTCTGGAGGAAGAAGCGCCGCGCGGCCAATCGATACAGAGGCGTGCGAGTGTTTTCTTTTATTTATTGTTTTTGATGACGTCTAGTTTGTTGGATGACCTTTAAAATTTAAAATCGCTCGATACTTTTTCTTGTGTTTTTTTTTTATATTGAGAAAATTATAAAGATGGAGTTGTTTATGGAGTTTTTTAAATGTTAGTATGGTGTGTTACGTGCTTGGTTTTCCAATATTTTTGAGATAGCAAAAATTGTTGGGATTCTGAGACAATATCGAAAATTGAAAAATACTGTGGATGGCTAACCTGGAATTACGAAAATGATAATAATTGTGAGTCGGCAGTATAAAAACACAAAACTCTTTATAAATTCTTTATAAATAAAGATCTCTTAATGCCATTAATAAATTAAATTGAACAATTAAAGAACTTTAAAATAATAAAATTAATATTTTATAAGTCAATATATTTTAATTTTTACCACTTCTTGTTATTTCCTTCATGGTACTCAATATGATGTTTTGTATCATGATAAGAAACTTTTTACCCTCAAATATGTGCGTGTCTTTCGCCTGCTTAGTCATTAATGAGTTAACAGATTACCAGACTTCTTGTTATCATGAATAATGGACACACATATTAAGAGTAATATCTTTTAACAAGGCGTTTTCGATCTCTCATACCAAAATCTCGCTCACGATTCAATAAAAACATCAATATAACCATATGAATATTCAACGCAAGAAAACCCAACAAAAGCCCCGTCACTATAAACACAAACAAGCACGTTAACGATCATTTTCCCTTGCAGCCGAGCGGCCGGATGAAAAATTGACGCGCAAGACGCAGACCATCAAAATGGGCATCCGAGTGATTCAAGGGGCGAACACGCCGCCACCCCCGCGAAGCGGCATTTTCGGCGTGACCGGCTCCACGGAATCGAACCCTGGATCTCCACCGCAGCAGCAGCATGGAAAAGCGACGAGGGAGAAGAGCATCGGCGCCGTTGAGGACGAGAACGAGATAAAAGCTGACGAAGGTGAGTTAGCGTATTTATATGTGAGAATTAAGAAAGGGCGGAGAGAAGCAAGGCGCGAGTTGGGAGGAGAATAAGCAAGGGGAGAAAGCGATTTGTTTTGTTTATTTGGATGTTGAATTGGTGATTGGATTTTCGTATGAATAGCAGAGATTGATAAATGTGTGCTTTTGTTGATTGTTAAGAGTTTTATCTTGAGTTGAACTTTTGTTAGAAATGATTCTGTTTAATAGCCATTTAATGGTCAGTTAACTGTTGAAGTTATTAGATAGAAAATGGTCAAAAAATGGCAATCTCGTTTTGTTAGGGATGATTCTATTTAATAGTCATTTTATGGTCAGTTAACTGTTGAAGTTATTAGGTAGAAAATGGTCAAAAATTGACAAATAATGAAATTTTTTTTCAGAGATGTAGTAATTGTAAATGAAATTTACAATATTTAAAAGTGTACGAACTTTAATCTGAAACTTGTACACCTATAAATAATTAAAATAGTCTATTAATAATAAAAATTATTTTTTTTATCGTGCATTCGAAACTAGTCATTTTTTCTTAAAATAGTAAATAAAATAAGTTTCCACGGCATCGATCTTACAAGTCTAAAACTTCAATTACCTTTAAAATTCCGTGTTCTCAGACATTCAATACAAAAAATTTACGAACAATTTAAATTCAATTCCACAATCATAGAACCATTCCGTCTCACCAATTCCAGTCACGCCAGGTCGTGTGAAATAAGTGAAAAGCTCCGTAATCTACCTGCCACTCAAAACCATTACACAGCACCGCGGCAGCCTCAGGAAACAACGCCGAGACATGTTTTTATTGATAAAAATGTAAATCACCCCCGTACAAACCATCCTCTATCACGAAACATCCCGCAGCTCTCCATTAATATTCAAAAATAAGACCGAAAAAAAAGCGCACGCGAAAGTGACCCGAAACAGAGAGAAAAAATAACGGAAGCACGGGGCATCCAGATTGGCGCGCAATATTGGCGTTTACTCGAGCGAGAATTCGCGATACCGCCGGATTTTTTTTTTTCACCTAAACGCGTCAGAGCATATATTTTTTATTTCATTTTTCTCTGTGTTTTTTTTTTTTCGTTTGGCAGATCCACCGATTCCTCACGCGGTGGTGGAGAAGCAGTTTCTGCTGAGCGACGGCCGCGTCAAGCTGGAGGCCAGCCTCGATAAGGCGATCTACTCGCACGGGGATTCGATCACGGTGCGCGTCAACGTTACCAACAACAGCGGCAAATCTGTCAAAAGGATCGAGGTAAGCTGTCAGTATTTTTGTATCGTGTGGATTTGGGGTCGAATGAAAGGTGGACAAAAATAGGAGAACATGGGATTCTTTATTTTTTTTTTAAGTTTGGTCTTTGCGTTTATGATGTGTTAACATAATATTTAATAACAATTGTTATTAAATTTTTAAGGATGGTTAGTTGCTTTTCATAATCGATTATTTTTATTAATGGTATTAATTATTTTGATAAATCTGTGATTAATAATTCAATGAATTTAGCCTGAAAAATTAAATAGAAGTTATGTGCATAAGCAATTTGAAAACGCATATCCATTTGTACACCGACACGAATTTCAGTGGTTGCAAAGTGATTCATATTATGTATTTTATGCTAGACACTCATACGCGTTGTATATAAATTTGAATAATCGGATACGTAATTAGTTTCCCATGTTATTTGTAAATTATATTATGAAACATATATACCAAAACGAGTTCAAGTTTAATTAGATAAATCTGCATACTAATATATTTATAAAAAAGAAATAATCATGAGTTATAATTTTTTTTTTACTTTTAATGGATACTGATATAATTATCCTAATAAATTCTTTAAAAAAGTTTATAAAAACAAAAGTAACAATCAATACACTCAACATAAAAAAAAACCATCCACATTATCTCGCGACAACGAAAATTCATTAAATTCTTCATAACCCAAAAGATCCTTAAACCAGTGACCTCAAATAAAATCACCAGCTAGCCCCCGCTACACGATCGTAGCCCCCCAAAAAAACCATATCACCGTCGCTCCGATCAAATATCCATCCGTCCATTCCTCCCGCGAACCACTGTATTTTTTAGCGCCGCGGTCGAGAGACAGTAGCACCGTCGGCGCGATAAAATCCGGGACGAGCAAAATTTACGAGAAAATCGGCTCGCGCCCTTTCGGCCAGCGCGTATCAAAGCCATCCTCGCAGCCGCGTAAAAAGCGCCGATCGTTCCTGTGAAATCGTAAAAAAATCCTTCACCCCGACGACGAAAAAAGAGAACGTCTCGCGCCGTCGGCCTGAAGTAAAGCCACTCGTACGAAACGCCTTCCCCGAAAAAACGCGTTCATTGTTTCATACAATAAGGAACGTGAGGATAATTTTCGACTCTCGTCGCAGTCACTTTTTTTTCGCTTTATTCCTTAGCTAAGGCACATTCATGAAGAGGAGAGGAAAAAAAAGAAAATAACACGAGAGAGCGAGAAAACTCTGGGATTCCAGAAACGTACATGGAATTGCGTGAGTGGGCGATACGTTTTGGGCGAGGGACCCTCGTGAAATTGATGCGGGTCCGTGCCCCCGTCGACGCGCGAGATCGACGCAGACTTTGGCAAGCTCTATAAGAGAGAGTTGGGGAATTACTGCGGCAAATCCGGCAGTCGATAAGGAACGAATGGCTGGATTAAAATTTTTTTGACGACGAAAGCTGAAAGAATTGTTCACCTGGCGTTATTAAACAAAATAAAGACGTATTTTTAGTATTTAATATTAACGATCGGTCGTTGCGTCAAGAAATTCGCATGACAAGAGGACCTTTCAGAGAGAATTTCGCAACTCTTAAATTATTTATAAACATACGCAACCTATTTTAGCGTAACAATAGCAGCCTCCCGAGTAACTTTAGTAAACAGAAGCGCGCATCGTTACCCAACCCCCCTCTTATTCCCGGAACAATACAAAATACTTCCAAATTCCATACAAAGTATGCAATCTTTATTGGCCGAGCTGAGAATAAGCGCGCGCCCGACAAAGTGGGCATTTACATTAATTAGCATTAATTATTCGCGCGCTTATCTTATCGGCTCCTTTTCTCTCTTTTCTCTCCCGTGCGGCGCGCGGCCCGCCCGTGGAAAGTAAAAACGTGAATAAGTAAGCCAGAGCCGTGGCCAATTTCCGTAATGTAGGTTACAGACACTTTTGTTTTCATTTGCGCGCGCCTCGCGGAGCTTTCGGGGGGGAAAAATTATCGGTAAAAATTACGCCGGCACGAGCCATTCATTCTTGCGTGTACCCCGAATAATCCACCTTTTCTTATCAGCTCTCTCTCTCTCTCTCTCCATGCGCGCTTTGAGCTCAGCTGCGTGTATATATATAAATTTGCGCCGCCTGAGGTTTCGAGTTTTAGTGGATATAGCTGCACGACGACGACGAAATGAAGTTCGCGCTGGTTTT
>UELX01001492.1:0-16966 GCA_900480035.1 Eupelmus urozonus | reverse complement strand
AAAAAAAGTTCATGATACCATGCATTATGAAATAAAAATGTTTACGTATCACGATAAGTTTGTGTAAACAGTTGACGACTTGCACATGTGTGCTATATTTTATACGATTTTTAAGTCGAACACCCAGTATCGATTACAACAGATGTGCACAAACGATAAATACCGCAATATCAAGAAAATCCCTTAAATACTTTTCCAGACACTTCTTAATTGAAATTTCGTAATAAAAATCATAATCGAGCACATTCTCATCACCAAAAATAACCCCACCATCCAAACTAACCAAAAAACTACTCAAAACAATCTTAAACAAACCAAACCCACCTCTCCAACCCATCCCAAAAAAAAATTAATTAAAAAAAACTCCAAACTTCACCCCAGCGCACCTCGGCACGAGCGTCTGGAGCATACCGATCCCGTATACTATCCCATGCATAAGACGGCCCGGAGTTTACGATTCCCGGTAGATATCAAGCCTTGGCTGCGCCGCGCGCGCTCGGCGACATGTAAATGAGGCTCCAGCTTCCCTCTCGTCGCGCCAATCTAAATTCCTTTATCCCAGGGGCGGCTTTGCGCTCGCGCGCGCGATAATTGACTGGCTGCAGCGTCAGTGGGTCAATGGCGCTCGAGACGTCAGCCTCTTTCTCTTTACGCTTCGTCGGGGAATCTTCGATGGCTAATGTACATAAGCGAAGTGCAGCTATTTACCCCCCGGGTAATGGCGGAGTTGCGGGAGTTTCGCGAAGGTTGCGGAGAGAGTTGGAGTGTGCGTGGCTGGTTTTTGAATGGAGGGTAGGGTTGAAGCGTATAAGGTTTGATATATTTTTTATTATTTTTTTTTTTTAAAGGAATGTTTGAGGCTTGAAAATTGGGTTAGTTTATGTAAAGAAAAATTTAAAGAGGTCATTTAAATTAATGATCACACGTGCCTATTATCGCTCAACGTAAAAAGAATATAACTCATCAATCAAATTACACATAATCACGAGCGCGCGCAGATCGAAACGCAAACAAAGATTTTAAATTGTGCGTGACCTAATTTCCAATTGACATTAATTCCAAGCAAATAAGCTGTAAAATCAATCAACGCAAATCGGCAAAAAGCACACGTGATCAACACTGCCTTTCTCATCGCAATAAAAAAAACCCCATCCATAATTACACATCGAGCACCGTGCTAATGCTCTTCGCCGAAAACTATAAACCAGACCCTAACCTACAAATAAACAAGCAGCATCGAAATAACTCCACCCGCTTAGACATACACCTTTCCGAATCCGACATATCGACACATAATCAGCCCGAGCGCAATTACCCAAAGAGCCGAATTAATTATTCCACTATCACCCAGCCCTTAAAAAAAAAGCCCCCTGTCTTATCCACCTCGCGTCGAGAGAGAAAAAGCTTTCGCTTAATTACACGACCGCGGCGGCCTCCTATATCTATAATAAAAACAAGCGAGCGTATGTGAAATTCATGCGCGCGTGATCGCCGACTGGCATAACGAGCCGGCGTCGCTCGTATCCCTGCGGCCTGTACTGTTACTGTTACTGCTGGCCGGGGATATTTTACCGTGAAGCGCCGGGCTAGCGGTCGAGTATGCGGAAGCGATAGCCGCTGCAAGCTCTCTCTCTCTGCTGACTTTTAGAAGCAATGAGGAAGCTGATATTTGTACTTCACGGCCGGATGCGGGGGTGTACTTGCCCGCTTTGGAATGTTCGGGATTACCGTGGGGATGGTTTTGATGGCGATTGGTTGGGGCTGTAATTGTTAGTTTGGATTTATATAATGGTTGGGATTTTTTAGTTTTAACGAAGAGAATGGAATTTTTACGTTTTATCGGTCTTACTGTGCTCGGCTCGTTCTACTTAGCGCGGATATAGCCCTAGATTATCCGCGCTCTGAAAGCGCCGGGATATATCTATAAACATTAACGCCACCCCAGCTTCCTCCATCTCTTTCATTCGAAACTGAAAGAGCTTCAATTAAAGAAAAAAGCATCCATCATCGCGGCCGTATAACAACGCGCTTTAAACAACCGGCTGCCGAGTGAAAAATGCAGCCCTCTCCTATTCCAGCTCGCCGGGAGTCATTAATAATCTTCAACGATAAATTAGAGAGCACCCGTTTCTTTTCCCCTCGCGGCGAGTGTGTATTTATACGCGCAGCCGAGACGAAAGAGAGAGAAACACTCGTCGTAGAAGTAGGAAGAGGACGGCGCGAAAGAGATGATATGAAAGCTTAAATCGATAAAAAATGTAAGCCATCGCTCAAGCTTGAACCTGAATAATAACGGCCCAGTCTCGGGCGAGTGTCAGCCTGGTGCAGACAGCGAGAGAGCTGGCGCGATTTTCGCGAGCGGCCAGCCGGAAGCCGCGAGGCGTTTTATTCGCGTAAATTGAAGAAAAAGCTCTGAATGATGCGATTCGAGAGCTTTCGTGAATCGTCCCGAGAGATAAATGGGGAGGTTCAATTGTCGCTTCCTTAATGCCACTGCGCGAAATTAATGAGGTAGGCTGAAATTTAACACCTCGAACCAAGCAGCTACAACAAACGAAAAACGTGTCGAAGGTAGCTTATTCAAGCTCTCGGTCCTTTCAATTTGAGCGCATCGATTGGCGCGCGAAACACGAGTACTCACACGTGTACAAGTAGTCATACAGCGTAGTAAGTGCGCTGGTAACCGGCGTCACGGAGCGATCGAAAGCGATTACACTCGGCGCGCCGCGGCACTCGAGCGACTTGGAGCGGCACTTGGAAATTTCAAATGGCAGTGTGTGTAATCGGCGATGTCGCGCAGTGCGTATTAGCTGTCACTTTCTTGTAAGGATGGGGTTTTGTTTTTGTTGTATATGGGTGATGAAGTGTAGAGTTATTGAGGATTAGGGGTGGGGTTTTTTAATTTAGCTTTTTGCTAGTGTTTCAGTTTGGACAGAATTATTTATGGTTCTAACTGTAGGGGCACATTCATGAATCATTTAATGGAGAGGAATAAATGTCGGAATAATAGCGTAGGAGAGGAAAAGGGAGTTAGTGGAAATTATCGTGTTGAAATAAACGGGGAATTAGTTAAAATCTTTTGTAAATTTTAGGACGTGTGATTGACGAATAAGTACTTCGCTTATCATACTGCTTCTATAGTTCTTTAGAGAATTAAACAGGAATTGGTGTAGAAGAATAGATTTTATAAGCATTTATGATGGTGTTCAAGATTAGAGAAAGCATTTTTCAAGAAAAGAGAAAATGATTGCTATGAGAGATAAAAATAAATGTAATTTCAGCTTCATTTTGAAATTACTTTATCAAACGTCCTAGACATCTTCTCGATTCTCACTTTAATTTTTCATCTATCACCAACAATTCGAGATTCCATTCGTCTGACAAATTTAATCTGTTACTACTTAGATGCTATTCGGACTCCATCATGCATATTACTTATTTACAACCTTTCCAACAAACTTTATTTATATTAATGAGACTTTGGCCTAACTAATATGTCCCCTTTTTCCTGGTATTCCATGCTAATTTTTAAATCATAATTACTCTTCCTAAACTTCCGAAAGAAAACAAATTTAAGTCTAAAAATATCCTGATGTAAAACACCAGCCACAAAACTCATTACGAAAATAGACCGCTCGCTATCTCAGGACATTAAACTGATTAAAAATCCCTAAATTATATCCAAAGCGACGCGAACAAAAATATCTCGGAAAAGAAATAAATTCCCGGTACATAATACTCATACCATCGCAAAACGTTTTAGCATAAACAAAGCCCGACAATAACGAACCCATTAACAACCCAACCTCCACCCCCTTAATCCCACAATCGAATTCTTTACCCAACGTCTGATTAAATTCATTCCTAAATCTCCCCATCCGTTTTCTCCTCGAAACCACACCGAAAGTGCAAGCTCGTGCGTGCTTTTTACACGTGTAATAGCCGCGTATTAAGCAACGGGATTTTAGATTAAACGCATTGTGGGTGGATGAGTTTTCGCTTACTTGAAAGCAGATCGACGAGTGGCGCAGCGAATTAAGGGAGCGGCTTGATTATCGACCCAGATGCGCGCGGACTGACCGCTAATGGATTATTTAAGCGCACTCGAAATAGGGTTGAAATGGCTTGCATTGTTATACGGTCAGCGATGATATCGCGAATCGGAGGTTATATGGCTCTGTAAGCTTGATTCGTGCAAATGTGAATAATTCCTTGCTCGGCTAATCGTAATACAATGCTTTTACTTTCCAATAAGCATTACATTGACGCGGAATATTATTTTATAGAATATGCATTAAAAATTAATGTATCTTGCTCATTCAATGTCCTAACGCAATTCGCACTGTTTAATTACAAAAATTCTTAATTAAAAAAAAAGCTTTCAAACAGAAAATAGCCTTAAAAAACTCCTCCTAAAAACAGCTCCGCCCAGCTAATCTTGATTACTCAGCACTAAAGCCGTATACTCAAAAGAACCGCAAGCTCGCGCGCTCCTGAATGTAAATCACCAGGAGAGCAGCTTAGCAGCCAGCGAGTCTTAAATTCCAAGCGGCTCGAAAAATTCCATATACATCCCCGAAGAAAAGAGCCGCATCCGATCATAAACTCTCGAAGACGCTTCCATGCACGTCCGAACTTTCTCCCCGGATTATTTATATTCGACTGCTTTAAGGGGGGGCCATACACGTGAGCATTTCGCGGACGGCGCGAATATCTGGGTCATCGCAAAAAAATGCGAGTGCGATCCATCAAAAAGCGCGGCCGCCGCGCGACACACTCGACTGCCGGTTTAGCTGAACGCGCCTTTGGCAGGCGATAAATCGACTTGCGCGCAAGCGTCGATGTGTGTGAATCGGGATATTCGTGGAAAGAGGAGTGACAGAGGAGGTAGGCGATTATCGACGGGTGAGAAAGGCATGATAACGACGTTGATGGTCGAAAGTTGCTGCGGAGTTTTTGAAATGGTAGTTTTTTATTTTGGGATGGAAAGTAGTGGAAGTAATGAAGTTAGGGTGTAGGTATTGGTAAAGAGAGGCGAGCTTTCTGTAGATTTCAAAAGTCCAATTTGGCGGGAACGAGCTTTTACACCCCGGATTTCGTGCTGCGGAGCTTTTTTGGGAGAATTTTACGAGTTTGTTTTGTCGGGGTTGAAAGAAGTAACGTTACATTCACGTTAAAGCGTTGATCATTGGCATTGTTTTAAACGAAGTAGTCGATAAAAAAAAAGGATAAAATCATAATAAAAATGTCGAAATAAAAAATAAAATCTAATAATATTACATTATTTAAAACAGATTTACATCGTTCAATCTTTTGATTCATCAATTAATTTTACAAAATTTCAATTTTAATTTTATTTTTATTATTATATTACTTTTCGTTTTAAATTCAAAAAATAACTTTTTAATATACGATATTTGATTGTGTTTTATATGTATTTGAAAGTGATGTAGTACATTTTAATATTTTCTCCAATAAATACATGAAAATATAGTTGTTATAACACCTACATCCGAAATTTTAATGTTACCCATGCGTCACAGTGAAAATCAAAGGGTCAAAGCTAAAAAATTTACAGGCATATCCTTCATTATTTCGTTTATATCCACAAAACTTACATTCCATTCATCCATCCGAAGCTCCAATCCCGCAATCTCACAGCACCAATCTAACGTCGTAAATTAATGCCCTAAGAAGATTTCGTACCCCGCGGCAAAACCACCTACAAGCCCACCTCAACGCAGAAATCCCCGCCAATTTCCATGCGCAACTCTACATACACACCTCCAACCAAAACACACACCCACACATCGCAGCAGCAATCCAAGCGCTCGATTTTGAAGCGGCTTTGCAGCTAGGCTCATTAACGCAGCGAGCGCAAGCTCGATTAGATTATTGGCGCGTGTATATGTTGATGTGCGCGCGAGCGCGATGGACTAGCGCCGAGCGAGGGGGTCACTTGTCCGTGACTAATGCCGTTATAAATATTAAGGCCCGGCGCTTAATGAATCTGTTATTAGCCGGAATTCGGCTGGCCGGGCACGAGATTATTGTGGGATTAGCGGAGATCCGCAAGAGAAGCTCATCCATTAGTGATATATTCGTTTGCTGAGATAATATCGAGCGCCGGTTGTTTTGCTGGGTTAGAGGAGCTGTTGCGGAGAGGTGCGAGTTTTGGGAGGTTTTTTCATTTTAGGTCGCTTTCAGAGAGGTGTTTATGCCGCTTTAATCCGGCGAGTCTGGCTATCGGAAAGTTTTGCGCGCGAGTCTAACGTGAATTAGTGGAATTCGATTGTGAAAAGTAACTTTTCACTTAAATGTTAAATTGAGTTTTCTCGGGGAGAGTTATGGGGACGTCATTATTTTCCACCTGTTGTTTCTTTTTTAGTTTGAAAAAGGCGGGATTTATTTAAAAAAAAAAATAGAATAGTATTCAGCTATTAAAGCTCGAAATTTTCTTCGAGTTAATAAAAAAACAAAGTGTTCTATGCAGTTATTATTACATGAAAATTCCAATGAATATGCATTTTAAAAAATTTAATAAATCCTTACAAAAATAACAGTACCAATAAAGCTTAAAATCAAATCGAATATTAATCCACGCCCCAAAAAAAGAAACCCAGAATAATATTTTCCAAATCCAACCCTTTCAATATTTCCAAAAAAAAAATCCCAATTCCCCAACGTCTCCCTTACCGCGCAGCCGGATTAATAAAGCTCCTCGCCCGATCGCGAATGCCTCCAATAATTCGCAAACCAAACGAACCATCCAAATTCATTAAAACTTCCAAATAACTGTAATTCCAGTGCGAATACCGCGACTTTCATAAATCCGGCAGCGAAAAATTCAGCGAGCCCTGACCGCAGCCTGCACCCTACAAATTGCAAGCTCTGCTCCTAGCCAAACTCGCGTTTTAACCAGCCACTCGTTCCAGGCCGACTCTGCCTATATACTTAAAGCATCGCGCTCAAATATGTGCACCTCCGAACCTTGGCCCATAACACAGCCCCCACTGCTATTTTGCGCGCGAACAATGCGGCCTTGGCGTCTCAACACACAGCGAGCACTACTTTACCAGCCTACAATTTTTGCACTCTCGGATAGATCAATGCAGAGCTTGCAAGCTCCCGGCCGATCGGCCGTACGCATCAGCGACAAAAAGCCGGGTATTATATACGAGACGTCGAAGTGTTTATTACCCAGAGACTGCGAGAACAGAGCCGAGGTGGAGTTATGATTGGACGGAGAATCGCGGCGCGAGCTTTATTTTTTCTTCTTTTTTGTTTATTTATTGTCTGGCGGGAGGATAGGGATAGGAGTAAAAGCAGCGCCGATGAGTCCCCGGGTCTTCTTTTTCATTGACCTTTTTTATTGCTCCGCGAGATTTTCGCGACTCTGGGAGGCGCTCCGCGAATTTATATCTGATCATAAAGTTTTATCTGGCCGGATGTATATAGGGGCGCTTTTATTGAGACGTTTTTGAGAACGGAGGATGATTAATGGTATAGCTATATCAGCTGAAGGGATTCGCTTTACGCGCCGGGGGCCTGTATTATGCGCTCAAATTATTCAGGCAAAACGGCATGTGCAATAAATAATTTATCATATATTATAGGATCGTTATTGACATTTCACAATGGAAAGGCTTCTCGAGCCGTTATAACAATGCCAGAGTCGCAGGGAAATTACTTTAAAAAGCGAGAGTCTACGCGGCTTAACTCTAAGGACAAAGCCGAATTGCCATTTAATTGCTCTAATTCGAGTATCAAATTCGCGCGACCCTCGATACTCCGCTTAAATATAGCTTTTGAATAAGCGAAACTGAATTATGTCACAGTGGAGCGCGCATATAAAGCGTAATGGAGCTCGTTTTCTGATTTTGGCAGGTTAGTGGGTTCGGATATATAACTAAGCGATTGAGCGGCTTCCGCGCTTGCGTAATATTCCCGGCTGATCCAAAACTTTAGGTGTATGCGGGGCCCTCGTAAACCATAAATTGTTTTTCAATAAATTTTGCTAGGGTCGAGCGCTGAGCTGGGTTTTTAGCCAAGACCGGAGGAGGCTGGCGTTAAAGTGGCTAAGGCTGTTAATTTTTATGATTTTTTTTTTGTGGGATAAAATTAAAGTTGACGTGAAATGTAAGTTTAGTTTATTTATTTAGTTAGTTATTTAGTGGTTTATATTAGGTAATTTACACAGCAAGTCCTTCAAAGGATAATAACAAGTCAGCCGTATTTTACGGTGGCATAGAAGCAAATAATTTAGTAAAATTATTATGTAAATTGTTGGATAATTTATTACTGAATTATATTAAATAATAACAATTGTACGCATTTCAGCCGATGTCTTTCAAATTATCTAATTTAAGCCCATTTAACCTCAATTCCTTACAAAATTAATACCCGCTATCTATAGCGGGATACCTAATCGTCTTTTCGTAAGACGATTTTCCAGGGTCGAAAGTGCCCCTTTAATTACCACCGCACCTCAAACTCATTTCAAACAGCTCATTCAAATTTTTCCCCAAAAATAAACACCACCGGTTTACCTTGAATTTTAATCACGCTCAGTACAACATCAATCATAATCCTTCTTACCATACCTCAACAAACCCCAAAAAAAAACATCTCATCCCAAACAATAAACCAAAAAAACAACCCGCAGGCAGACATAGTCCAGCACGTGGACGTGTGCATGTTCAGCAACGGCAAGTTCAAGAACATAGTGGCCCAGCTTTCATCCCGCGAAGGCTGCCCAGTCGAGCCGGGCTTCAGCCTCTCGCGCAGCTACATCCTCAGGCCGGAGAAGGGCACCACCAAGAACTGGATCGCGCTCGAGGGTGACCCAGGCTACGGCAAGGCGGGCACCAGCCTCGCCTCGACGGTCGTCTGCCCGTCCAGCGCGCCCGAGGACAGAAACGTATTCGCCATCTACGTGTCTTACTACGTGAAGGTATGTGTGTGTGCGAAGAGCATCAGCCGCGGGCTGTTTTACGAGGAGAGCTACTCTCTTTTAGGACGTATATATTGCAGCAGGGCCGTGGAAAAATATAGACGGAATGGGAGAAACGAATTGAAAGTGGATGTGTGTTCTTGGGAAAATGGAGGGGGGGTGATTGTATTGGGAATGAGATTTTTAATGTCGGTCCGGAGGGAGTTCGCGTTGGAAAAATAACGAGACTAATTTCTTATAGAGACGAATGTTAGAGGTTTATTCTGGCTCGTGAGACTGGAGTTTGTGCATTTGGTTTGCAGTTATTAATAAAAATGCTTTTATTGCTGTGAAAGTTAAGAATAAACGTGAAAGCTCGTATTTCTTTGAACGAAAATGTGTACTCGCGTTACATTTTTCTCGCGCCGCCAAAGAGTATATTCTTACTCCAGACACCGGCTTTACGAGAAGAAAACTTTTGATTTTATAAAGGAACAAAAGAGTATAGAGTCAACGCGCCCTTAATATAAAAAGGAGAGTCAAAAATAATATCCAGAAACACGTTCTTTTTAACGACGTATTTTATTTTACTTTCTACCCCTTAAATCCTTAAATTCCAAACGCGACAAATAACGAACCAGCGCAATTCCCTTAACGATTCTCCCATCACCCAAACCCACAAATCAATAATCTCTCTTCAACTCTCACAGGTCAAGATCGTAGTGTCTCCGATCGGCGAATGGATTGGCGGTGTGGTTTCACTGAAGCTACCATTCACTTTAATGCATAGCAACACTGAACCAGAGCTCTACGGGACGAGCTCGACGCCTCGTACCAGCTGTCGAATTCTGGACAAGATAGAGACGGTCGATGATCCAAACGAGGATCCGCTGCCTTTTATAGACAAAGACAGCACGACGGACGAGGAGCAGAGCGACGACGCTGATAAGAAGAACGAGGAGAGCGATGGGAACGCCGTCAATGGTGATACTCCAGGGTAAGATTTCTAGTTTTAATTTAAGGGGGTAAGGTATTTATTCTGTTGTTGAGAATGCGAGAGCATACTTACTTTTTTAGTTTTTGAAAATATTATTTTGTTACGTTGTTGTTTTTCGTTACAGAAACAACTTGAGAATGCAATATTATCTAGCAATTGAAAAAATATATACAAAATAATGTAAATAAGAAAAGGATGACTCTGTTGCTCGTCTGGATGCGAGTTAGATAAATGAAAAAATTTGTTCACAATTACAGACCATTTTATTATTCAAATTATGCAAAGTACTTTTATATACAAGGCATAAACAGAAAATATATAATGTGTATTTTAAAGAAAATATTTATTCAGAATGATCGATAAACTGCTTCAATCGTCTCAATTAATTAATATATAGAAGATATTGTTTACAATTAATAATAAATTCTTTTACTCATCTAACAAAACATCATGTTCTCGTATTCTCAATAAAAAGAAGTATTTTACAATGAGATATTTTCGAAGCGCTGTCTTGGTGATTATCGGTATTTTGTAATTTACAAATTGCACTTGTTATTTACGATTTCACTAAGGATTTTCCCGTAACAAAATGATAAATAAATAAAATGAAATACAGAAAATACCTCCAAGGCACTACCTCTCCTCTCGACAACTCCACAAACCAGCAATACAATTTGTAAACAAAATATTACCGACAAAGAAACCACCCCTTAATCAAAACAACCCCTCAAACTAACCAATCTCCACTCACCCTCAGGTCAATCCCCGGCAATCCTCAATCGCCAACGACAACGACAACAACGACGGCCGCCATCGAAACAACCACCCGTCGCAGCAGCATCTCCAACCCGGACCTCATCGAGCACTACACGGAGCCGTCTAACACAGCCGATGCCCCCAGCGACGACTGCAGCACCTGAGAGGAGGCGGGGGCTGGCCCCCTGCAGCAGCAGCGACAGCACAGAGCGAGTAACGAGGGCCGTAATTTGAGGGAGCAGCAGCCGCCGCCGGCGGTGGCACAGCTCGCCAGCAACAGGAGCTGCAAAGAGGGCTTCAGCATACAGAGGGCCTGGTGCTGCTTCAGGCGGGCCTCCTAGTGCGCTACCAACCCCCCCTACACATACACATATAGGCTCTTTCGTTTATGCACGCGCGCATGAGATCTCGAGAGAGGATCTCTCAGCTGGCTTTTGGACTTTTTTTGCGGAGGGCTTTTTACGAGGGAGGATGAAAGGGGAGAGGCGCGCAGCGAGGGTCTAGTTTCAAAGTCCGGCTCTGGAAGTTCGGATTCGCCGAGCTGCGCTTTTGTTGCGCTGAGCGCGACGTTTTGTTGGACTGTTGGATCGAGCGGGGTTTAATTGGGGGTGGGGGGAGAAGTTTTGGGGGTGGAATTCGTCTTGGTGGTTTCTGGAGTTATCCGCTTAGATGTCAGTTAGGGGGATGTTTGACTTTTGTAAATTTATGTTGTTTGGGTTTTTGTATGTTTTTTAGAATGTTTTTATGATGGGTTTGAATTTACATATTGTGAAAGGTTAGCTGAAACGAGGATGAATTGTGGATTTTGTCAGACTTTGAAACTAGATGATTCGTAGGTGATGAGACGATGATAGTAAGATGTAACGATGATTTTACAATCATTTGTTTCTCGCTGATATTTATGTTCTTCTAACGTTGATGTACAGTTTTTTACACGTTAAATTCAAGAAAGAAGAAGAAAAGTCATTATTATCTTTTTTCAAATCGCTAACTTTAGCGCTGATTGCTGTGTTTAAAGTGTGCACGGAAAGCAGAATCTTTATTTTTAATCTCTTCATGTAACAACGAGTTTAAATTGTTACAGTTTTATAATTCAATGTATAAATTGTAAATAATCATTTTCAACCGAATTTTAACAGAAATATTTCAAGCTTCAATGCTATTTTAATTTGTATTTAATTAATGCTAAAATTAAAGTTATGATCATGTGAATAGCATGCTTAATGAAACTGGTTAAAGAATTTAAAAAACAGTAAATATTAGAAAAATTTAGGGCTTCTTAAAGAACAATTTTTCAATTTATATATCACAAACCTTATAAAATATTTGCACTTATCAGTTATGTAAAATTAATTGAAAAATGTTGAAAATGTTTCTTTGTTCAAAAATATCTACATAAGTTAGTTATTACATTAAATTTCTGATCAATCCTAAACCAATGTTTCTACGAATTGCAACCAAAATAAAAGAAGGAAATGTTAAATTAATTTTCTTACTGTAAATTTGTACAGCAACAAAATACTATAAAATAAATCTGTGCAGTATGAAAATATCTTAATCCATCAAACAATTTCTGAAATAAGATTAACAAAACTGACATTGTAGAGAAAAAATACAGAGCAAAATTATTTTTGTAAATGAATCAAAATTCATAATTTTAGAATTAAGAATCAAACATTGTATATTGTTTAAAATGTGAAAATTGTAATTTTTTTTACATTTATTTATTCTTTTTTAAAATAGATGTATTATTATTTTTTTATGGCAATATTTTCTGATATGTTTGAATGTACTTGAAATATCAGCAAAAAAAATTCTTACTGCCACTCAAAAATGCTATATTTAATTTATTGTGCGAATTTTACAAAACTTTTAATTTAAATAAATACAGTCTATGTAAAAACATATAATTTTATTAAATATTTACACCACTTCAGAAAACATATTGTGTAAAATTCAATCACTATGTGTAAATAGTCTAGAAATATGATTGTATCAAAAAGTAATTTAATTTTTAGCAACTTTAAAAGTATTTGCTTATTATTTAAGCTTACATTTTATAGTCAGAAATATGTATTATTTAATAAAAAGAAATCTAATAGAATATGTAAATATTAATTAATACTCAATAAAGATTATTTGCAGAGCATACTTTCTATAATTTAAAAATGCATCATACGAATAAACTATCACGTGTATTAATTTTTAATAAAACATAAAAGACCTAAGCAATGTAAGAGTACTAAATTAAAAATAAAATATGTACTTGGCATATATCACCCTAGTTTTTCTGCTTACCTACTTTATAAGATAAAAATTAAAATGAAAATAAAAAATAAATAAACATTACTCACCATGATATTCACATCGAGCATAACCTCGCACAATGTTTTTTACAGCTCCATCGTTGGTTTTATCTTTCACTTGAATTAGAATATATTTAAAAACACCATCGGCATCAATGTCGGCTTCTTCAACTTTATTTAGTGCTTCAGACATCTTGCAGAAGTTATATTTACTGAGTTTTAGAACTGAAAATAGATACGAAAGGGTAATTAAAGCTTTATACTTGGTTACAATTTAATAAAACAAAAGCTAGTATTTCAGTAGCATTGACATTCCAATTACTGCTCATTAAAGTTGATATTCATTATTGTAATGCTAAAAATAAAACAAAGAAAACAAAAGAATAACAAACTGAAGCACTGTCATAACCTACAAACGTTTATAACTTGCAATTTTCAATCGACTCCAAATTTAGTCAACAAAAACTCAGATAAATATCAAAACCTTTCCTTCTCGACACTTACAATAACGTAACTCTAGTATTGAACAGTAGGTACTTATTTTCTAAATTATTACCTTGTACACTTCGCCGGGTGAAACGCGCCACAACACCGAGACTGCACATGTGAAGAACTGCGAGCTGAACGACAGCCGACAAGCGACTTACCGACGAGTCTGGCCAAGCAGCGCTGTAATCACTGTAGCAGAAAGCGCACAGTGTCTGTATGTAAGTTACAGAAGGGTAGCATGAGTCGAATTCGAATATGAAAATAATCGTGATTTTTTATTAAAAATAGATGATTTTTTATAAATATCCGTTTACTCTTAGCATCTTAGTTCTTAGATAAAAGTAGAAAAAGCTTTAGCTGTAAAATGTTTTGTTATGTTGACATGAAGTGAATAAACTTTTGTGCAAAGTGTTTATAGGTTATTTATGTTTTTATAGTAATTTTTATAACACTTAATAAAATCATGTATACGAAAGATGCACGGTTAGTCTGGAATGTATTAAATGGAGTGTTCAACGTGTACAAACCGCCTGGAATTCACGTTCTAAATATCAGAAAAACGATAATTCAAAATTTATGTAGAGGTTATGATTTATTTTTACTGAAAATAACCAAAAGATAAACTTTTTACATAATTTAATTACAAAAATTTGTTAATGTTTTCATATGAATTTTTTGGAAAATTAATGTCTGTACAAAGTTTGTCTTTGATATAAGCATAAAAAACCTAGTGCTTTTTGTACTAAAATGAATTTTCTACTATTTTAGATTTAAATGAAATGGATGTTCGTCCTCCAATTAAACATGTGTCTATTGAAGGTCCAACCACTCAAAAAATGAAAGTTATTGTAAGAGAAAGTTATGCAGATAACCCTTTAGTTGTGGGACCTCGATATCAAGATGAAGATTTTAAACTGAGTTTTGCCAACTATATGTGTCAAGAATCGTCTGGTGTTTTAATTTGTGGAGTAAATCGTGGTTGTAAATTAATTCATAAAATAAAAGCTTCTAAGCTTACGAGATTCTACAAAGTTAAAGGTATATTAGGACAAGCAAGAGATAATGACTTTGCAACTGGTAGAATTGTTGAGAAGTCAACTTGGAAAGGAATTAAAAGACATCATGTGGATCGTATTTGTGCATCTATGCAAGCATCACATCAAAAGAAAATGTTTGAGTAAGTTTATAATATAAATGATCGTGCAAACTTTAATTAAATTTAAAATTTTTTATTTTATATAAAATGGTTGCAGTCTTTGTGGACTAGACATACAGAGTCAAGCTGCATATGATCTAGCTGTGAAAGGTCCCATAAGGCCAGCAGATCCTAAAGTTCCTATGATATATTCTATTAAATGTGTCAATTTTGAACCACCAGAATTTACATTAGGTAAATATAATATTAACATATTAAACAGTATCTAGCTTTGATTAAGGCTTTAAAATAATCATTAAATATTTTTTTTAGAACTAGTATGTATAAATGAAGATGACATACATATAAAAGCTATAGTCTCAGAATTAGGCTATAGACTTCACAGTACTGCTCATTGCAGTTACATGCAGTGTTCTCAGTTTGGACTATTCAATGTAAAAGATTCATTATTGTCAAAACAGTGGGATTTGCAAAATATCGTAAATAGTATCAGTCTTAACCAGAAGATCATGGCAGAACATCCTTACATGTTAGAACAAGAAAATGCTCATCTTGTTCAGGAAACAGCTGAATTATAATGTTGAATATAAAAAAACAGTGTAAATAAGACTTGTAAATTAATATTACGTTTCATAATTTTAAATAAAACTCTTTTTATTAATAACATTTCAAGTGTTATTTATAAGATCAGATGCCACAATTTGATTTTATTTAAAATCTCCATTTAAATGCTGTGTTCACTTATCACCACTGAACTTTCTTAGCAAAAATAACGGATTATCCATAATCCAAATTTAAATTTAAGAAATTCAACGATAAAAAAGTAATTTCTATACTTCTTCAAATAATAGATCCATTTGAATTTTATGTATTTCTAGAACCCAGTGTATTACTGCGGCCCAATCACCTATCACGTTGTCAAATTCGACAGTTGTCATCAACCATGATTAATTAGTTTCTTTTCACTAATTAAAGGTTGACAAAAACTGTCATTTTTGAAATATCCAGTTTTTGTACTAGGAAAATAAATCACACTACTATGCTAAAGTCTTATAATTTGATCTTCTTCTCCATAGGTGGCGAATCGCTTTTTTTCTCAGACACTGAGATATTGGCGCTTCCTTCGTTGCCACTTGCCGTTGAGTTTAACGATACTGAGCGCCTTTTGCGTTTGCTGCAATTTTTAAGACACTCCTCTTCTTGTGCTACGTTATTGGCTTTAACTGAGGAATAATTATTTAAGCTAGAATTTCTTTCGATGCTTTTGCTCTTGGCGCGCCGGACTGGACTGCGGCTACCGCTTTTACTCCTAACATTCATAACTGGACTGGGACTACCACTCTTGTTTCTGATGTTTGCGGCTGGACTGCGACTACCACTTTTACTCCTAACGCGCCGAGCTGGACTACGAGTACTGTTTTCGCTTTTGTTATCGCGCTTAGTAAGACGGCGATCAGTACTGTCGTACCGATCTCGCGAACGACTCCTTCGCTTTTCACGATCTCGACTACGACTGCGACGCTTGCGATTTAACTCATTATCCGAGCCGTCAGAGTATCGCTCCTCGTATCTGGAAGACTGGATTGCACGATATTTTGATCCTCCCTGAGACCAACTCTGCATCTTCATACTCTTTGCTATCACTCGTTTTTGATGATCCAATTGCGGGAAGAGATCTAAAAATGTATTGATTATAATAGTTTATCATTTATAAAAAGGTGTTCCGATTTATTATTAATTTATGTTAGAGTATAAAATTTTTTTAATTTAATTACCTTGAGATTTTTCAAGTGCTTCCTTAGCTGAATTCATTTCAGCCTCTTGAATACTGTGACCAGATGCTTTTGCCAATCGTTTTCCTTGGAAATATACAGCGACTGTATAAACGCGAGTATTTGTAGGTCCTTTGCATTCGATAACTCTGAAAAGTAGTAATAAAATTATAGCAATTATTAATTAATTAATAATTATTTCATATAGCTAAATCAAAGGGAAAAGTTAAATTCTAGCATTTTTCGTTAGCAGGACGTGAATAGCGTAATACGTTCAAATACCAACCCTCATGTGACTAATCAGTCTTAAATGGTAATTACTAATCTTTTAAATGGTATTTGAATCATTCGAATATGAAAAACTGACGGAAGCACAACAAATGTTATTTATTTTTTCTTTTTTTTTTCACTAAGTGAGTTAAATACAACTTTATGCATTATTTACGTTGTGAAAAATTAAAGATTTCCATGAATTTCCAAAAAATTATTTTTTGTCACACAGGCACGATTTTCGCGCTTTTTGCTACCTAAAATGAGAGCTAAAAGTGCCCATTTTCA
>UELX01001491.1:0-43080 GCA_900480035.1 Eupelmus urozonus | reverse complement strand
TTTGTCATGTGGGAAGTGTCCTCATTTCTGCACAGCTCTTGAACGTGCAGGAAAATGCATGGCGTGCGGGAAGTGAAACTGATATGAAATATCAGTTATCGCATGAGTGGTAGGACATGCATGCATTAAAATAAGCTTTCCGCACGCTGTGTCAAATAATTATGTATTACACGAGGTTAAAATCACTTTACCGCACTTGTGTCGTAATTCAATATTTTGGTTTTACATAATTTTAGCTAGTAGAATTTTTCATCCATCTAATAGCTTTGGTTGGAAATGATTGACTTATGCACGTCCTATAAAAAAAATTGACTTATGCATCCCTTAATATTACAAAAATATCTTATAATTAATCTACAATGATACATTTAAGAGTAGAAGTCACGAGTAATTAACCTGCATAGATGGAATACTCATAAGTAATAGCAAATATAAACTTATATTCTTAAAAACAGAGAAATCATCAACCAAAACATTAGTAAACATCAGAAAAAAATTCATTAAAATCAACAAAAAAATGTCAACTTAACCAAAATATCCCGGAAACGCATCGCTTTTATTATTGTCGACTTAGCAGCGGTGTAAGCATCGCGCACTGTTGGCGCCGCAAAGCTACTTAATTAATACGAACCGCCTGGAAATGCTCGCACATTCCCCTTCGCTTTGCCTTCGCATCCCTTTCTCCGACTCTGTCCTTCTCTTTCACGCTGTCTCTCGCTCGCTGCTTAGCTCTTTCTCTCGCTCTCATTCGTTATTCAAAGGGTCCTCGAAATTCGCACTTAGGTATCGGGGGAATTAGCCGTTCCGCGCGTCGATGATTGCTGCGATAGCGTTAATTACGCTAGCTATTTTTTTTCACGACAGATTGAACTGTCAGCGGACAAAAGAGCCCCGGCGATGCTCTTCATTATCGAGGCCCGGAGAGAGCCGTAAAGTCATTTCGAGCCTTTCATACGCGAGAAATTGACCTTTTGTCGTTCGATGTCAGTCTCCCCTAGCTTAAGTTTCTTTTGATTTTTAAGAATCTGTAATACTTTTAGTAATAAATTTTTATTTTACAAGTACGTGATGTGTACATTATACTTACAATGATTGAATAACATCGTCATACTACGAAATGCCTTCCTTTGATTATGTTAAGTGATGGATCTGAATGAATAGTAAAAAATCATCTACTCTATATATTTGTAAACAAACACTGAAATCCTCGATGCAACCACAATATCTGCCATGCTAAATGCAATTAATAAATAACCAAATTCGAAAAAACTAACCCCGCAGATGGCATTCGTTGCTCCTACATGTACATACACCCATCCCTCATTACATCCACCGATGGGCGCCTCAAGGCAAAAGAGTACGTGTCTCAGTTTCTCTAGCCTCTCTCATCGTTCGAAACTTCTCTCTCGCTCGTTTTCCGAGCATCCGCGTGAAGGAGAGAAGCTGCACGCGCGGGACAAAGAGATTTTCGAGGGCTCATGCGCGAGTGCGCGTATTTGTACGAGAAGGAGAGAGGAGGCGCTAGCGAGGAGGAGGAGGAGGAGGAGGGGAAGAGGGGGTATGGAAGCCGCTAATGAGGCCGTGTGTAATTAGGGAGCTCTCGCGCGACCTAATGAAGCGCTTACCTACCTTGCCTGCTGCGCACCAAGAGGGAGAGATCGGCATGGAACCAACACACGCGACGAGGGAGATACCCACACGTGTATGCGCGCGAGCCCTAGAAAATAGAGAAGAGAGAGGGAGAGAGAAGGAGGAACACAGGGAGTCATATATATGTACGTATAGTTTTTTTCTTTCTTCTCTCTCTCTCCCTCTCTATCTTATGTTTTTGCTCTCTTTTGCTCTATCTCTCTCCCTCTTTCTTTCTCCTCAGCACCTCCGGAGGCGAGCGCTGATCACGCTCCTCTCGCGCTCGCGACGCTACTTGGGATCGGGACTCGAGATGTGAGGCGCCCGGGAGGACGACAGACGAGAGGAGAGAAGATACACCTCCGCACGACACGTTCTCTCTCTCTCTCTCTCTCTCTCTCTCTCGCTCTCTCGGGCTTACGTCGACTCGCAACCCGGCACCCATTACGGAATTAACCTTCCAGGGATGCAGCAGCAGCAGCAGGCACTTTTCCTTGTTTTTTGCTCTTTGCGTCTTTTGTTTTTTTTTCCTGCTTGTTCCAGGCCTGGATTTCTCCTTTTTTCTTGGAGGGAGAACGAGCAGCAGTGCTAAGGACTTTACCCTCTATTAGTGCCAACCTTCCACTCCATCATGATCATACGATCGCGATTTTTTCGTGCAGTCGGCGCTTGGGAAAAGCAGGAGCAGGTCCCAATGTCTTTTTTTTAAGCGGATGTTGTCAGTTGTTGTTTTATGTCGATTTTTTCTTTTAGGATATGCGATAATATTAAAGATATAAAAAATAAGAATGCTTCTTTTATTAACTTATATGTATATGAATAACAATAAAGTTTAATAAGAGCAATTAATAAAGCCTTATTTGCACAACCCATAATGAAGCGATCAATGCACAAGGTGCATAAACAATTTAGTAAACACCGAACCATTTAAATTCAGAAAAGACGATTGAACCAAACACGCAATAAAAAGCAAGCCTTCTAAAATTAAGCCGATAAAAGGGCAATTTTCGAAGAAACAGGCGCCGACGCCGTGGGAAAGCCGAAAAAATCCGGGTTGCCGCAAATGGGTGCGCTCACGATACGCGCTCGCTACAGCCATACCCCGAGCGCACGAGCTTTTATCGGGAACGTGTCAATGGATTAGCATCGGGAGATCGGTCAGATTCCCCGGAAAGTCTTAATTATTTAAGAGGCTCCCTCGGCGCACACGGATTCGCCGCTCGCTTGACTCTACAGCTCCCGAAGCCTATATATACACACAGACACAGACACAGGGGAGCTGGGTAGAAGGATCCTGTAGCGAGGGCCCCCTTATCTCTCAATTCGCTCAGCGAAACTGGGCCCCGCGCCGAAGAGAAGAAAGGAGAGGGACACAGAGCGAAAGTGCATCAGAGGGGGGCAGACTAACCAGACACGGCTACCGGAATCACGACTTAGCTCGCTCGCTCGCTCGCGCGCAGGCTTTTTAAGGATCGAGCCGCTATCTGGCGCGATTTGCATATTAAACTAACTCACGGCGAGCGCGCGCGCGCGCGGCATATTTTAGCACCGGCGAGCTGGGCCCCTGAAATCGCTAAAACGGATAGATAAGAGCGCGGGGAGAAAGAAAGATCGGCCAGTACTAACTAATTTTATTTGCGTGTCCTCCGATTATGTAGCCCTCTTTTTATCCTTCCATTTTTCTTCTTAGGAGAGCGAGGCTCGATGCTTTCTGCTCGGTGAGCGGCAAGCTTGGCCTGAGATAATTGCCGAGCTGCGCGAGGTACAACACGCCGGCTCTGATGCTTTGGTCCTTAGCGTCGGCCACGAGGAAGTGGATTTTAATGGCCTGCTGAACTTTAACAAGTCATCAGTGCGATTCTTTTTAACTCTGCGAAAATGTTGCGGCTGCTGTTTCTTTTTTATGGCTCTCGGAGCGGACGCGTTGGGATAATGTTTTCGTTTATTAAGGTGAACGGATGAATGAACTGTTGGCGTTTTCGCGTATTTAAGCGTTCTCCGAAACGTTAACGGAACAACAAAGAATATCCGCAAAATGTTCCGTAAACATAAAACTCCGAAGCCCGCAGTTGAATTTCATTAGAAAGCACTCCAGTAGCTCATCCTAATTACCCAAGATTATGGAAATAAAAAGCTCCCGGAGCAGCGGAAAAATTTACTGCCTAAGGGTAGAAAAGCCCCGAACGACTCGCAGCCAAAACGGTATATACATGCAAAAGCCCGCGCGTCCGGCGCTCGCGTGGAAAGACGCTCCGGAGCGCCAGCGCGACACGCCATTATCCTAAGTTACGAACTAGAAACTTGGCTCGCTCAGAATCTCCCTCGTTCTCCTCTCTCTCTAGCTGCCTCTCTCGAGGGCCAAGTAACTGCGCTAAAATTCGCCCGAACCCCCCGACCTCCATTCTCGTGTATACGTTTACGCGGGATGTTCGCGTAGCGAGGGGAGGAGTGGGTGGTATATGTATATAGTGGAGCTAGAGGCGGCGCGTGCTCGAATTGCGGCTGGACACGTTTTCGGTAAACGGATCTCGCTAGTTTATTGAAAGTTTACTGTCGACTCGTGAACGCGCGGGCAGCGAGCTGCGCGGCTTATTTATGGCCTCGTAGGTGGCCTCCTAATGGCCAACTCTGCGACGAGAATGCGCAGTTGTCGCTAAGCGATCTCTCTGCCGGTCGTTTTCTGCCGATGTTTCATCAGCTTTTGGGAAATTTTCGGTGGCAGGACGGGGTATTAGATTTTTAATGCTGGTGCGAGTGATTCTTGGTTTGGGATCTCGAGTTGGTGTTGAAGTCGAATTGACTGAGGTACTGTGTGGTACTGTGGTTAAAATGAAGAGGTAAACTCGAAATTAGTGCAATAATGTAACCTGACCTAAAAGCCAAGAAAATATATATGAAATATGTATGATTTATGTAGAAGATAATCATAAAGGATACTTTGGTGTTAAAATATGTTTTCTTCAAGTAAATCACCTAAATAATAAATATGATACATTATCGAGTGCAAAGTGTATTTTAATAAACTTTAATAAACGATTTGTGCTGAGATTAACATTTAAAATATTTGTCTAATATCAAAATACAAAACACCATATTTCCTACAATTATCGAAGTACATAAAAACTTCATCACCAAAGTGAAAACGACCAACACTAATTCAACCCCAAACAATCACATAACCCTAACGACATAATAACAAACTCTCCCAGCAAATCATTACCGCCAACCTTATCTCATCCCAACATCTCCAAGAAAAAACTCTCCAATTCTCCCCACGCGACTCCCCAGCCAACCCAAGTCCACGGCGCTATAGATTGAAAAGTCACGTATATAAGAGCAAGCCGCAGCGATTACATCTGAGATGCGCGAGTGTGCAGCAAGCCACACGTCTTAGCCAGCAACTCCAGCAGGACTTCTCGCGTAAAAAGATCGATACGGCCGGGGCACGGTCAGTTCCGAGGAAGGCGTTACGTGTCCAGGCGTAGTTTTCGCCCAGGCGGCTGCCGCCCCAGGCTCGACAACATCTTAATTCCCGATAAAACGTATTAGGCCGGGGCGGGCGACTCTCGGAATTGGATCTGGAACGGTGCAAGCGGGGCTGCGGATGGTCGCGGGACACGCGGCATGCGCAGCCAAGGAGATTAGCATCGCGCGTTCCGTGTGTTACGTACACGCGAAAGAGATGCCAGAATCGCGCGCGCGCGCGCGCTGCTCTGGGTAAGAGCGGGGATCGGCCCTTTCGATGCTCGTTATCACGCGAGGAGGATGTGAGAGGACTGGAAAAATTTATAAGGAGGAGGAGGAGGGATCTGGGAAGGTTGCTTGGGGTCTGGTGGGTTGAGGATGATAATTGGGGTGTTTGATTATTGGATTTTTTTTTGGGAAAGTATAGTTATTATTTGGGATTTTTGAACCGCACTTTTGTGACTAGAAACTGAACTAAACTGATTGAAGTGTTATATCACTTACCAGATTGAATGCTTAAGTTCATTTATATCATAATTAAGTATACACCACATGTGAACGGGAGGATTTGGGGGCTCGTCTTCTACATAAAAATTAAAGACTCACCAAAATATTAATATTTAATTTTTGAATAAGTCCACTGGTATCTTAATAACTACAGTTTAATTTTTTTTATTTATCTAGATTCAACTTATTTTCACCGATCTTAGCTTTACTTTTTGTCAAAAAATCATTAATTTCACAAATTAGATCTATTTATGTGAAGTAAATAATAGAATAATTTGAAGATATTATGCTTTTACAAATAATTACAGTTTATTTACTTTAATCTGAACTGTAGTATTACATTAGAAGAAAAAGATATCTTAAAGTTACGATCATAATTTCATTCGTATTTATAGTGTTGTAGCGATTAAGTAGATGTTAGATTTTAACTCATTTCTTCCATTCTTAAGCTAGTCTTTAAATATCAACTTCTCGAACAGATGGAAAAAGAATTAGTAATTATTTTAAGAAATCACGGACTTTAGATTGTTTCAATATTATAGAACTTATATTGTAGCAATTACTGGTATAACAATTGCTGAGCTTTATAATTCGCTTCAAGTAGATTAAGCCGAGTACGGCAAGACATCAATAAATTAATTTTTGCTTATACTTTCCACATTCACCACAACTATCATAAATACCCCACACGAAATTTTACCAAAAATTAGTCCCGATCACCCATCCCACCGCAAATCATTCAACACGCAATTAATAATCAAACCCAGCGGGCTTACCAACCAATCAGAATATCATCCCCATCGCCACAATTCGTCGCGATTGGTCTTTTATCCCAGCGTCCCCCTGCGCCCGGTAATTCGCATCTGGCGCGATAAAGCCTCGGCTCTATTATATATAAAACAGAACGGCACGGCAATCCTCGCTCGGCAATTTGCATATCCGCGCCGCGCATCAAAATGCTCGCCGAGAGATGAAGCACGCTGCGCGAATTCTCTTTCGTTGGAATGTGACGTCGGCGCGCTCGTTTAGCCGGCTAAATGACTGCTTACACTTGTACGTCACGACGAGAGAGAGAGAGAGAGAGAGAGAGAGAGAGCAGCGCCCGCACGACTTCATTATTATCAAGCGGTGATCGCGCGCGACATTGTTTTCACCGAGCGCGCCGAGAGAATGCAAAAATCAATCGCGAAGATATATCGCGAAGGCTAATTCAGCGCAGAGGAGTAGCGCATTAACATCACCAGTTTCGCCGATTCTCTCTTTTCTGCAGGCCGAGATGCTATTTATCATTCATGCTAAGTTATGCGCGGAAAGAGAGGGAGAGAGAGTCGCGGCGACTTGGCCAGCGCGGCATATTTATATCAATTACCGGCGCGCTCTCCTCGTTTCGCCGGATTATTATGTAAATACCCGATAGCGTCGCGCGGCTATTGGCCGCGAAGCAATTATGACGTCAGACGTATGCTAAATCCTCGGCGCGCTATCTTAGCGAGGCGCGCTCGGTGACCGGCAATTACGCCGCGTAAGTAGGAAGGATGGGAGATGTTGGAGATCCAACGTCGCGCGAGCGCGTCGGACTTCTTTTCCGGTGATAAGGAATTAACGTTGCAGGCGTGATTGCGACGAGCAGAGCGAGAGCGAAATATCTGACGCTAAACAGATGTGGAGCTTATTAAGCGATGTGGGTTGCTGGCTTTCAAGGGGATTTTTGCGTTTGGCGTATATGTGGGTAAGTGACTTTAAGTGACTTTAAGGTTTCATTTCGATTAAGATGTGTTGAGGAGATAAGATTTTTTATTTAGATTTGTGTAGAGGTTTTTGATTTGATAAGCGGATACTTTAATAGGATTGATGATGGAATTAAATAATTACAGACTGAATAGTTGTAGATGAAGAAGTTATTTTGATGATTAAAAAACATATTTTATAAACAATTAGTTGCGCAGAAATAAAAACATATTTTAAAGTACTTTTCAACGTAAAAATAACAAAAAAACTGAAACATTCACAAAATAAATATCCATTATTTTACAGAAGATCAACCCAGTCCTTCATTAGCATAAACGAAAAATTACACCGCCCAAACTTTCCTACAGCCAGCCCTCTCAAAATTTTCCCAAAAACATTGCGATTAAACATCCAAACAAGCTTCAGCTCCTTCCATCTGTTTATTCAAAATTCGCCTAACCCAGAAACGTCTAGCGCGTTCCCGCTGCGTCAGCGTCTCCCGTGAACCGGAAGTCTCCCAGCCATCCCTCCTCGCTTGCTCGCGCGCCGGCAAATAAGAAAAGAAACAACTGCTCTCCTCTCATCTCAGTCTCTCTTCTGGTTTTGATAGAACGGCTAAACATCAATCGGACTCGGGGAAAACCGGGCGCTGTAATTTGAGTTTAGCCGCAGCGCCGGCTAAGTTTCGTCCGCCGTTAGCCGGGCGAATTCCTACGGGAAGCCAGGTCAATAGATGGCCGGCCAGCAGCGCCGGCTGATGCACATCCCCGCGCGCGCGCGCGCGCTCGCTCGCTCGCTGAATATGTATGAGGAGGGCGCGCGAGCGAGCGAGCGACACTACCGAACCACTATCTGCGGGTGATAGTGGCTATGCCTCTCGCTCTGGCGCTGTGTCTCACAGGGCTCCTTCCCTCTGCGTGTCTGTATATATACACACAGACGCGCAGCGCTGGTGTCTCTGTCGAAGCGTCTCCCAAAGGCGCGTGGATAGGAGACTCCGAGAGCTAGACAGAGAGAGCTTATATCGCAAGAACCACCCCCGCGATGGAAACTCAAGCCTCAGCCATCATACACACTCTCCTCTATCTTCGCGGGCTGTAAGAGGGTGAGCAAGAGAGAGACAGAGAGATAGATGGGGGAACAGCGTCGTTATCTTAGGAGAGACAAAGTTACCTCGTAATTCCTTCGCGAGCAGGTGCCGATGCGCGCCTACTACGTCGCCGCGACGAGCAGCTACGCGGTTATTGCCGTCGCGTGGCGGTGCACCGCCGATAAACCGCCTCTCCGTTCTATCTCTCTTGGCGACGGCAAGGAAGGCGCTTTCCGAGAGGTAGTTTCTCGGAAGGCTTCTTATTTTTCGAAATTCTTGAAAGCTTTTTTTAGATGGACGGCGGAGCTCGGTTTATGCTAATCTTTTCTTGTACCTGGAAAGAAAAGGCAATTTTTTGGAAGAAGTATATGCTTGACGAGGTATTTCCGTATTTAATATTGTTTTCTTAGTCTTCATATTTATTTTACTTTATATAATATGTAAAATTATATGGATGTTTCATTGATGAAATATAAAAATTCAGAGATGAGTTTCAAAGCCTAATACAAGATTTCAATAATCTTCTTAAATGTTTCTCTTTAGTGCTAGCAATATGAATGAATACTTTTAAACTGTATTTTGCGTTGTAACAAAAATTTTAATTGAATCAAGTGAAACATTTTTATTTGACGAATCAAGATCAAGGTCATTTCAAAGTCAAATCAATAAAAATTCCCAGAAGTACAAATAAAAATCATTACCATACGTTTTCGAGGTTGCTGAATACGAATCTGAGATTCGTTTGATCCTCCGTAGACAAATCTAAAGAGTAATTACCTGTGCTTATGGGGATTTTTATTTCTTTAACCTTGATCCGACCTTGACCTCGGAATTGTATTTAGCGACCTTGAAAACATAAGCTATTATGGTTTATTTTGTCAATTGTCGTAGTATAATCATACAATCCTATAGTATTGAAGCGATATTTTAACATTTGGCAACCTCTATCTCTTATGGTATTGATTTTGGTTTGTTGTGGTTAAAAGGATTTTACTTCAGGACCAGAAGATCTATTTTTTGTAAAGTTTCGTTTAATCTGTACAAGCGTTTTTTTCTGTACATCCTGTGCGAGGTCCATTTTCTTACAAAAGAAAAAAATATTAAATCGTTCCAAGAGTTTCGGAAAGTAAAACGCTTAAATAGTTATTTAGAAAATAATTTTGTAAAATAAAAGTTGTAAAATAAATAACCCATGTTGTACTCGAGGGACATGTAAATAATAACTAACATAACGAATAAAATCGTTCAACTAATTACTACATAAAGTTCACTGCACATAAATCTCACATCCCAAAACAAGTTAATATTCAAATCTAATTTCATTATGCTCTCGTCTGAAGCTGAAGAAAAGCGAGAAGAAATCGAGTGTAAATTTGGCCAACCTCTTATCCGAACAGTAACGCGAGGGGGTCTACAGGAGAGAAATCGGTGAGTGTAAGCGGAGTTGATCCGCCAATGAAAAGCGTATAATTTATATGATCCAGTAAAATGGGGTACGGCGCTCTCTCTGTGTGTACGCTTAAGCGACGAATCCCGCAAGACAGCATGAGATATTGCCGCTTGGATCGGGCGGCATTATAGTTTTAAGCTCGTCGCGTTAAAACCAATGGGTTCTCAAACCTCTACTTCTTTCACAAAGAGCGCGTGTTACGCACGCGCCGGAAGCCAGCCTATACCAAAGTCGTACAACGCAGCCGAACGAGCTATAAAAACGATCTCTCCAAGCGCGTTGCCTTTACGACGAGTCGAGGCTAGCTAGGGAAAAATCATTGATTAACAAAAAGGTATAGGTGGAAAAAGCCCGGCGGACCATTTTACAGCGCGGCCGCGCGATCGAACTTTCCCGTTAACGCCGCCCGCAAGTTTTTAGCGAGTTTCGGAGAGCTCTGCGAGGTTTAAGATTTTGTCGGTGCTGAGAAGTGAAAGTTGTATGGAAATGCGCGGCTATTATTGTACGGCGGAGGCAATTTTGATTCACGTTGTTATAATAATTTTACGGTATAATGTAAAATTTAATAAGGCCGAGCTTCGTAACTCAATGTTTTAAAGGGTTACTGAACAATTTACAGAATAATTACCGAACGAAAATAAGGTAGCTTCTGTTGTAAAGTAAACGTTATGGAAAAATATTTAAACCCAGATTTCAAAAACTTACAAAGTTAAAAGTATAGAAAATAAACATTCAATCTGAAAACGTTATCGCAAAACATCATTTTAATATTCCAAGATCACCACGAAACCTTTAAATTAACTCAACTTTCATTATTCAATCCCACCGCAATTAACGCATCGCCAAAAATCCCGCACCTCATCTTGCCCGTAACCGCAGGATATTAACTCCGCGATAAAGCTCCAGCATACCTCCACAGCGCGCCCTTCCGCAGCCACAATGAAAAACGCTTCCCCAATGCGTTAACGAGCTTAGCCCCGGCATTTTCCCGGGGCTGCGCTCTCGGTCCCATTCTTCATTCGACCAATCATCAATTCCTCGGGCCTCGAGGCTCTCTCCTAATACGCGCTGATTTGGCGGCGAGTATAACGTGGGGGGGCTGCCTCCTCGTCTCGTCGCGCGGCAACGCGCGGGAAAAGCTCGCTCATCACGGCTCGTTGAGCGCCGCTGGAGGGTCGCAAGCCCGCGCGGGCGGGCGTGAGAGGGAAGGGTTAGAACGGAGAGAGATCGCGAAAAGGGGGAGCAGACCGGGCACGATAAAATATATAGCTAAGCAGGCGACGACGACTCGGCGCGGCCGCTTCATTACCGAATCCCGGCGGCGCTGCTGCTGCTGCTCGAGTTCATCGGCGTAACCCTTTTCCGAGAAGGGGGACGGCTCCCTCTCTGCTATCCGAAAAATTCTTGGCGCGATTAACACTTTCGCGCGCGCTTCGTTTTGTGGAATGGCCTGGCGATCGGAATGCGCGCGTAATTGGGACGCGCGCTGCGGTCTCTATCTGTCGGGGCTCCGCTGATACGGCTTTATTTAGAGTGCTTTAATAGCCTTTCACTGTCAATAATTAAGGATATCGCGGAGCGAGCGAGCTTAATGCGCCTCGCGCTCGTTTTCATGCAAGCGCGAGCGAGCTGTACACGCGAGAGGAGGGAAAAAGGGCCAGAAGCAAGGGAAGAGAGAGAGAGGGAGGATAATAAGTGCGCTGAGATAGACGAGCTGCGTCGTAAAGTTTCGCCAAGCGGTGCTCTCTCTCTCTCTCTCTCCTTCTCTTTCTAGCTTGCTCGAGCGACAAACACTTTGAGAACGAGCGAGGGAGAGAGAGAGAGACAAAAACTTACCGCGAAAAGCCCGCCAAGTGCGGAAGAAAAATATAACGATCCGCGGAACGAGGAATAACGCGCGACTTTACTGCGTTCTAAAACTCCCATAAACCTTCGCTACGTCAAACTTTTCAATTCTACCGTTTGGCCGTTCTTCTCGCGCGCAGCTCGCCAAGCGCTGTTTTTCCCTCTCTCTCTCGCACTCTTTCTCTTTTGGCGAGCTGCTGCTGCTGCTGCTGCTCTTTTTCTTTTAGGCAACATCCGGGACTCGATAAAAGCTTGGATATATTATGGACGGGAGAAATAGGAGAAAGTGCTGTTTAAAATGTACTGCTGTGTATAGCCGTATCTACGAGAACCTAAAGGCTGTTGGGATTTGATTCGCGATTTTCGAGATTGGTTTTATGATTGTTGCTCAATGTTTTAGAAACATATTCCATGACTTATTAGTGCTGTAATATTTCAACTTGTTTATTATTTAAGTACCCTTTTAAAAAATTGACCGTATTTTATGCAAAATTACTGATCAACAAATGTTAAAATTACACTTATCTAGATTTGTTCAAACCATTTCCAGAATTTTTAGGTAAGTGTCACCATGGTAACATTTATTGATGAGGAATTCCGACCAGAGTATGGTCAATTTTCTACCAGAGTACTGGTAATTTCTATTTTATTCTAAGAAAAACGAAGCAACCTCGATCTTCAATTAAAGATAAGTCAATAACGTTATAAAGATACATTGATATCATTTAGATGTATAAATTACTACAATAAAGTTACCAAAAAAGTAAACGTAACAAGTGACTTAGAGCTATCAAGTCAACACAATACTCTTTAAATAAATATTTATTTCAATTCAACAATGCATACACACAAATACAACCATGAAACACGATATCAACCAAAAGCTCTTTAAAAAAGCAAAGTTGGCTAACATTAAGAGTCTCAACACTCAAAAGACACGCATCCGAACGCAATCACAATCCCGCAAACCAAATCAAGCCCTCCTAATCAAAGGTCATCCCATCACCGCCATTGTCATCCCCACCACTCTGACAAACCCCGCTTACATCCAGCATGTTTTCATAAACGCACTCTCGCGTCGCACAGCCCAAAGACTCCAGTCCGGATAAGGATCTTAATACAGATCAGCGATCCTTTGAGCGTATAATTTGGTTTTCGCTGCTGGCGCGCAACCCGGGGGACAGCTGTCGCTCGGCATCGAACGCGACAGAATGGAATGATGCAGAGAGAAGAGATGACGGCCGCGATGATGACGTCGTGCGCGCACGTACTTTGATCGTGAGGCAGATAAACTTTTCGTTAGATGCCGCAGGGGTGAGAGGCGGCGTACGAAAAAAAAACTCGTTGCGGAATCGCGTCGACGCGATCGCTACTTTCGCGCGCGTGACGGATTACGAAGGGAGAGACGTGATAATTCGGCTCTCGTCGGCCAGCTGTCAAACATGCGTGTTTGTCATTTTGACGGATTCTGGAACGGTTGTGTTTTTTTGGGTGTCGCGAGGATGTAATTATTGGGGATTTTTTTTATTCGGGATGTGGATAGTTTCTTGGGTGAATGTGTGGGCTTAAGGTGACAGCGAGTAATGGTAGGCGGTGTTGTCGTCTGGTTTGTTGGTACGTGCGAATCATATTAAAACTGCATTTACGAACAATTGCATTTTGTTAGATCTATTCGATTCTATCTATTTGTTTCGCGTAATAAGTAGAAATTAGAGTTGAAGACTTAATTTTTCAGAACCATTCATTCTTTTCAATATTCTGAAACATTAAAATGCTGAAGAGGCAAAGCTTTCCGCACTTGTTCTATATCGATCATAAAAAACATAATTTATATAATCAGTTAGCCTCCTCCCTAACTAATTCAGCGCCCCATCTTCATAAAGTTCCATAACGATCTCGATTATTCTTTAAAAAACAACTTGTTTACCGAAACAAATAGCTGAATAATTAACGCGTCACAGCTCACCAGTCTACCTAAGACCTAAAAACAGAAAAAAAAAACATAAGAAAAAGGGCGTAAGAACACATCAAGAATGCACCCGCACTCGATCAATTATTCAGCGGCCCGTAAACGTAACCTCCGACAAATTCACGACAATCCCACGCTCGCACTTCACTACATACATAGCTGACTGGGCGTCCGGCAAAAACGAAAAAAAATAAGCGAGCTAGAGAAAAGGAGCCGGCAAGTGGCCCCCGAGTGCTCGACGTACTTAGGCTAATGCGGCGGCGGAGGCACCCGCGCGCTGTGTACAACGTCGATGCCGCGTGAAACACAACGACGAGGCCATAAGCAGAGCCGAGGGCTCCGAGACGAGTGAGAGAAGAGGAGAGAGAAAAAAACGAAACGAAGTGAGAGAGAGAGCGGGTCCAGAAGGGCGTGTGATGTATTTGTAAAAAGGTGTCGGGTTGGAACTAAGGAGCCGGCGCTTTCGAAATAGAGCGGCGGCGGTGGCGGCCCGAATGCCCCGAGGGAATGCAGAAAGAGAGAGAGAGAGAGAGAGAGATCGGCGAGAGGGTGCGAGAGTAGGCAACAGATAAAAGAGAATTGTATAAAACGGGGCTCGAGAGCGAGATAGAGAGAAGGCGCTGGGGTGTGCGCGACGGGGGAAGTGATGCCCGTGGGGCAGGCGCGAGCGAGCGAGGTGTGCGAGAGAACCATTTTGCTCCTAACGCGAGCCCAGAGAGAGAGAGATGGAAGTTCGCGCCTCTGATCTGTCAAATTTTATTTCACGGCTCCGAGAACTGCTCGTATGTGTGACGCTCTAATGTATAGATGGCACGAGATACGGACGCGCCCCCCGCACATGCGCCTAATGCGAGGCCGGTGCGCGCGTTAGAGGATGTTATTACATCGTGAGCAAGCTGTCCTCGTATATGTATTTTTCGGCCCTATGCTAATTGCGAATATTGTGCGTGTAGAGGTGGATATGGAAGTGGAGATTTCTTGGTTAGAGGATACACGCGTGTTTGCGCTAGGCGCGTTTTCTATTCATGGGGCTTAAATACTTGGCTGGGATTCAATATAGAGGTGGAATTGTGCGTGTGTTTGAATAGATTGCGCGGGAGAGTTGGATTTGAATAATTTCAGATGGATCCGCTAGAGCACAAATTGCTTGTGGAGAGGGAGGAGATGCCGAATTGTGTCGAAAAGTTTCTGGCGATCAAGGGTATTTTTCGAGAGACGGACTTTTCGAAGAGAAAGTTTTCAAGACTATGCAGATGTTTTTTAGATTAACGTAGTGGTGGTTCGGCTGAGCTTTTTTAGAGGCTGATGTAATCAACGTTTTTGCGGAAGATAGTTATTCTGACGGTATTTTGAAACAAGATTTATTGTGTTACGATGCGCTGTTGAGGGAAGGTATTAAATTTAATAATTTAAGTTGTTGATATTATGTTATAAATTAAAAATTGTAAATTTATTTGATCATTTTCTGAACTCTTAAAACTTAACTAATTCTACTCTACTCTGTATTAGCAAGGTTTCTTTACTACTATTGAAAACACACATCCTTTTTCCATATCAAGCAGGAATTACGTCAAGAGATAATAAACACTACAAAATTTTATGAATTTTATTTTAAATTCGCAAAGCAGCGATAAATTCCGTATGAAGGTTTAAGTGATACTACGTGATCAACACTATCGCTGATAAGCTAAATTGATTGTTTTATTTTATTTTGGGGAGAAAATTCTCCTCAGAAAATTAGGACAAAAGGTATCTTATAACATTGATTGAATATAGACAAAGTATCGATAAGGAGGTGAGCCAATATTTTGGCTTTCCGGTCCTCTAAAGGTTAATTTTCTTCTACGAGCAGCAGTACTTTTTATGCATAAAACAAATATCATTCCCATTAAAAAAAGCCTAACACCTTCTTCACACCATTCCATCTAAAAACTAAGACATCTCAAGTACCCAACACCCTTCTCTCAAAAGTAAGCGCACAAGAGCATCCATACACCCAGGCCGCGAGTCTCCTAATATAAACGAGACAATAGACGATCTCCGACGTGAGAGAATGCGCATGCCATTCACATCAGCACACATTCATACACGCGTCCGAGCACAATGCAAAGGAAGCGCCCAGAGTATAAGGATAAAGGATCGCGCGCGGCGATCTCCGAGCCGCGAAATTGCAGCTATACACCACGCGCACTCGCAGCTCCTAATCGGCGCGCTTCGAATATTAACGAGGCCTTTAATAAAGCGCGAAATAACTTAATACTCAGCAACGAGCGTACACGCTGTTTCGATTCGTACTCCACCTCTATATATATATACACTCACACCTATACTCTCACATTTATATATCGATCGCCAGGGACCTTGCCTTGTGCGAGACTCTCTCTGTGTGCGAGGAGAGAGCTTTGACACGCGGATCACGTACGCGGGGCAAGGACCGCCGCAAGCTCCTCTCTCTCTCTCTCTCTTTGCTTTTCCCTACTGCGAGAGCACGCTCTAACCTACCCCGCGGAGTCTAAGTCTACCTACTGGCTCGCTGTTTTCCGTCCCGCTCTGCTATTGTGTTTCTTCGAGCTATATGGATTTTCCAAAAGCGAAGGGCTGCCTGGCTGCGATTCCCTTCTGCTTTTTTCGCTTCCTTTCCAGCTTCGTCTTTTTTGTGTGCGTCTGGTGCTTTGCCTTTTTTTTTTTGTTTAGCTGCTGCAGATTGTCCCTGATACGCGGCTTGCTGGGAATAAGGTTTTTGACTCGAGACACCCTTTGGGTTTCGTTTGAGCTTGAAGGGGTTTGATAGGGCTGGCTTGGAGGAGTGTCGCTGTTTTTGAAATTGTCGAGTGGAAGTTCGAAGTTATAGAATTTTTTTTAACTATATGCTAATTTTTGTTTTGTGTCGAATATGGATGTAGAAAAATATGTGGTTATCAAATAGTTGAAACAAATTGTTTCTAGAAAAATTAATGTTGAAGGCTACATTAAGTCTTTTTCAGGTTGTATCATGTATCATGTAAATCTGGATTATTTGGAAGAAAAGACTTTTTTCATTTCGTTTTTTAACGAAATGCTTATTTATTCTAAATCTCATTATAAACAATAATATTCAATGAAAACTATAGGATAGTTTTTTAATAAAATAACGCTCGTTGAGATTTTACTATTCAAATCCATAACTATTTTTTGGCCAGTTTTTACCTCATAAACCATAAACTAGTTATTAAATGTCTATTGAATAGAATCATTTGTACTAGTGATGATACAAATTTTATTATATTTAAAATTATTTTATATATCATAATTTGTATATTGTATAAAATATTAGCTTTATGAGTGCAGTATTAAAATGTATTAAAATGAAACTCTTTTTGGTGTTGCGAAAATCTTGATAGAAACGATTCTATTTAATAGCCATTAAATGGCCTGTTAATGTATTTTAAACAAGAAAATGACCAAAAAATAGTCATTTTATGGCTTGGAATAAAAACTTTCTGCTAGGAAATGATAACTTATTGTTTTAATTTAATTTTTATTTTTTCAAAAATATCTCGTAGTCAAATTATTATCACGACATAAACAATAACTTAACTTTCTGGTTCAGAAAAATCAAATTAGTATAGTAAAAGTACAAGATTTTAAGACATTTATATCCAAATCTTTTTGTTAATTTATTTTATTGGGATCTATTAAAGCGTTGCATTTTAAAAATAGAAGATATGACCTAATTGGTAAGATAAATGACACGTAAATAAAGTTATAAATTCTTTGTTACATTTATCCCACTAAAATTGTTTTTCTGATATATTTACTTACATCGTACTACATTGCAAGTGACCCGACGGACACAAACAGCTTACTAACCTTAATTTTTGAAATAACAAAAATAAACATCATTCGATTCTTATACATTATTAAAATCAATCCCAACTTTTTAAGAAACAATGCAATCAACCTGCACTTTAATAACAATTTTCCCTAATAATTCACCAGCTCCGTCTCCCAATCAAATCCAATACCAATAATTATATCAATTAATAATGCAGATTGAATTATATCGCAGCGCGGGCAAATAAGACGTACTGCCTTCAGGGGCGGCCTCCTACCTTCGGTGGGAATAAAATAATTACGCCGACGAAGAAGAAGTACCAGAGCAACGAACGGTCCGTCGAGCCACACGAATGACGAAGGTCAGCGCGCGCTTACGGAGGGCGGGTATTATATCTATAACACGACTGTACCTTTGCCATAACTATATAGACCATAAGTCTAAGAGCGATATACGCAAGAGCGGGGATAAAACGAGCTTGTATAAAGGGAGAGGTGTCCCTGTTGGGCAATAACGCCCTTCTTCGCCGTAACATAGTGGCACAATATCGCCCGGTTCTTTATATACGACGGAAGGGCAAATAGATCACATTGCCCGCTGCTAATAAGCCGGCGTGCGCGCGCGCGCGCGCTCTGCTTTGACCGGGGCCTTTTATATATATCGTATATATATATGTGTGTATCTGCTGCGATATTTTTCCTCCCTTCTCGCTTTTTTTCCCTTCCCGGCGTGACGCTAGGCACGCGGCACCCCACTATTTCCCGTTTTCTTGCGAAATTCCTCGTCGAGCGAGCTTGCCGTCTATCAATTGTGTTATTGCAACGCGGGGTGGCCTTCTCGCTCTCTTTCTCTGTCTCATTGTCATGGTAATACACTCGGCAATCGATCCGCCTCATTATGTCACCCGAAACTAGCCCCAAAGTCACACGAGACCAGAAGATTTCTGGCTCTCTTTTTCCGATTTCCTTTCCCTAATACACACAGCTGCGACGAGAGAGAGAGAGGCTGTATTCATGGGAAATCGCGAGTCTATAACAAGAGGCGACTTGTATCGCTGCGATAAAGGAAAGAAAGAATGCGCCTGCTGAGTTCCGGGGATGGTTATTAAGGGTCCTTGGAGAGGATCTAATTGAGACGAAGGGATTCCCGGTTTTCGCTGTATTATGAGCGAAATTCCGCGCCTTTTTTCGGATATTGCTGGCCGGATCGGCTCTGGAACCTGTTGTTTGCTCAGGAGAGATAATTGTCGCCTAATTCTAGACAATCATGTATTATTAAGAGCCATCTTAAGTACTGATCCGGATGTGTTTTTTGTAACGATCTGCGATATACGATTAACCACTTTGATTCAACTTTGGCTGGGTGGGTGAAAATTAGTACACCGTTATAATCATGAGTATAGTTTGGGTAAAATAAAAAAGAATAGATGATAGTTTATTTCTTAAAAGCTATAGTTAGTGTATAGTTATCGAAAATACAGAATCCCATACTTAAAGCGCATAAAAGCCATTATAGAGCAAAGTTTGTATCAATTTCCGTAGACCTAAATAACCCCTATCGCTCTACTAACTTTTCATCTTTACGTTCATTATTTCCTTCAATAGCATCGTTCCGCTCTTTACTATCCGCCAACCAAGTCCCAACCCCTTCACCCATCTTTGTCTCCAGTATCGCAATAACCAAACGCCGTATTTCCAGCCGACCGAGCTCACGTCAAATCAAGGCTCGACGTCGTCCGGCAATAGCCCCGCAGAAATGGGATACTTTGATTGGGTTAAACATCGATTATGGGCTCCGCAAGTGTATCCCTTAAGTCCGTAGAATCGTGCCGAAACAAGCAAATCCTCCGGCGATCGCAAGCCTCCGATAAGATCTCGGCCTAGCCAGGCAAGGGAAAAAGGGTGACCAAGCAGGAATCATTAACCCCCCCTCTCCGACAAAAAAGAGCGGGAATCGGCATTTTCGTCCCCGTGAACGAGTTGCCAGAGAGAGACGAGGGCTTTCCCTCTGTAATACAGCTCTCCGGCCGTCTCGATTACCCGTCTAATTATCCGACGGCTCGCGCTCCCAATCCTCCTGGAATGGAAACTGCCTTATCCCTACTTCGTCCTTCGAATTATTCGCGATCCGGCGACGCCGGCTATATACCAGCAACCCTCCCGTGGCACGAAGGTCATTGTAACGTCGTTACCACCCTTTACCGGGCTCTGTACGACTGGGTAGCTTGAGTCTTTCGATGGACTCGAGGCTTTATACGTTAGGCGAGCGGGTATCCTGTGAGGTGAGCGCGTTGCTTCGTTAAAAGAATAATTAGCAGTTTCTTGGCTGGCGAGCGGTAGTTTCATGCATTATTCATTTGCTTGACAATTTTTTACGGCCCGGCAAGGCGTGAGCTTGATCAAGGCTGCTGCCTGAGCTCGATAAAACAGTGGAGTCGGATATTGAATTAGAGGCTGGCTATACGTTGGGTGATAAGGAATTATTGGCGTTTCCTGTTCGGTGTCTTTTTTAAAAGATGATTTTAGTTACAGAAGTGTGGAAGTACATTTTCATTTTGAATTCTTGTGTTTATATTGTCAATTACTGCTATTTCATTACTGCCTAAAATTAAATAGAAGTGCTGCTTAACGGAACGCCATTAACAAAATTCCAGAGCGCAAACAAAAGTCTTTTCACCAAGCAAAACACATTCCGATCTCCTCTCTTTCTCTTTCTCCGAGCGAAAGTAGAGAGAAGACAATCAATAGCGCCTCGTCATTAAGGAGAAACACAGACTCTCTCTCTCTCTCTTTCTTTCTTTCTCTTCTCTCCCCGAAACGGACTGCGTTTTAGTTCGTTCGTATAGTCGGCCTTAGGAGCGAAGCGCCTAAGAACAGGGACAGAGGCAACGACGGGTGACGGAGAGGAAACGTGCAGGACGGACTGCCTTTCGTGGCTCGCATACTGATTGGCCTTCTATCCTCCTCATTCCTATCTCTCTGTCTCTCTTTCTCTATCTCTCTCCCTTGCTCTCCTCCTTATATACACTATCGAAAGGGATCTGACGATCTCCCTCTTTCCTCTCTCTTCCTCTTTCTCCGAGCGCCAAGCAGCCGTACAAATTTTGTCGCTTTTGCCTTACAGCGAATTTCTCCGATAAAGGCAAGAGAGACAGAGAATGGAAAGAGAGAGATAGAAAGAGAGCCAGGAAGAGAGAGAAGAGAAAGGAGGAGGAACACGGAGCGCAACAACGAAAATTGCCTCCTTTTTTACACGTTTTCAGCCCCCGAAATTCCTTATTCAAAGCCGGCTCTCCCGATCACCGGCTCTCTCTCTCTCTCTCGCGCGATCGGCGATCGATCGCCAGACTCTCTCGCCCCAGCGACGAGTGCGCGCACCGATTTCTTCGAGGCCTTGATTTATTTTGCTCTCTGCGTGGCTCTGCCAGTGACTGACTGGATCTTAAAAGAACGGAATAATTCGGTTTGATTTTCGTATAACGGATTGTTAAGGGGATGCTTAATTTAAAGTTCCTTTTATGTAGTTCTTGATTTTCGGTAAAAATCGCACTAGTTAGTTTTAAAAATATGACTCGGAAAAATATACCTTAAACCCGATTATAGTCTTACTTTCTCATAACTCAAAAAAAATCGCATGTGCGCGTGCTTGCGCGACTCGGACAATTAGGCCCTTTGAAAGGCAGGCGCAGAAAGCAGAGAAAGCGATCGAGCAAAAGTATGAAGTACACGAGGAAGAAGTGCCAGTTGGAACGAGCGCCGGCGCGGAGTAGAGCGCCCGGAGGCATGTGCCGAAAGTGCATGGGGCGCGCGGAGCGATAATAAAGAAAGAAAAGGCCGAAGAGAGGGAAAGAAGATGCAGGGCGCGAACAGGCGAGAGAACAAGAGAGAGAAGCGGGGTCAGGATATACACGCGCGCTCGTCTATAAGTGGGTACCCACTTGGTGAATTGGAGGCCCCCCGCTCATCGTTCCACTCGTTGGATCATCGTCGTCGTTTCGCCGAAAATTCGATCATTATGATTGCTTATGATGTAAATGATGCCCCAAGGCAGCGATTGTTTCCAGTAGAGCGAGCCGGTGAGCTCTCGTTCGTCTACAGGCTGCCGATCGCTGCTGCTGCTGCTGCTGCTGGCTGCATCGCTGGCGGCGCCCGACGGTCAGCGCAAGCGCGCGCATACGGGGCCGCTTTTGTTGCTAATCCGCTGGGTCTTTACGCTCTTGTATTCGTGGCGTGACTCTCTTCGTTAGCCGGCGCTCCGTGTTCGTTTGGAGGCGTTCGTGATCGGTGGAAAAAAGGTGAACGGTTGGGTGGTATTTAGGGTACAAGGTCAGGAGTGGTGGTCGTTTGGTAAGGTAATCTGTTTTTGTCGGATGAAAATTTTATAATTATGATATTTTTCAACGTTGTCAAAAAGTTTTACTTGTTTTAAGAATGACGTGTCTGTGTAATATTTTCATAAATTGGTGAAATGATTAATGCAAGAGTATAAGTAAAACAAATTTTTGATTGATGAAACTTTTTATAAACGGTAAATTTTGTTCGGAAAGAATACAACATAATAAAAATATTCAATTTATAACGTAACACAGTTTTAATTTAAATTAATAATACAAGATTAACCAAAATACTTACATGTATTTTAGATATTAACTTTTAGAAGAAGCAAAAGATTTTGTTACGTCAGGTGTCCCAAGACCACAACTTTGACCTTCAAACGACCCGCCTTCATTACAAACTATTACTCCTCTAAACTCATACAATTCAATAAAAGAAACATAACTTTTAAAGTAAAGACCAACAAAAACAAAAGCCATAGCCATCTAAAAATAACAAAACAAAGACGCAAAATCAGCAGTTTAAAAAAAAGCTGTACATTATCGCCAGCTCGCTCATCCCTCCGGATTTCTCCATAAAAGCGTAGGAAGGTGGAGAGTATCCAGGTTTCTCGGCTGCGCGCGCGGCGCGCTCGGAGGTAAAGACACCCCCCGAGGCTCGATTCGTCCCGGCTAATTTGGCCCGCGTTTTTTACGACCGCAATTTTGAAATCTACCGCGGCAAAAAGCAAACTATACTTAGGCTCTCTCGCGCCTGTGTTTGCCTCTCCTCTTCTCCTCTCTTTCTCCCGTCGCGGCGCTCCAAAAAAGACTCCTAGATTGCTGAAAAATGGGGAAAAAAGTCGTAAAGATGAAATCGTTATATATATACACACACGTGCGCGCTGATGCGTGGGCAGCACAGGTACAAAGCTGCTGCAGCAGCACATTCGCGCCGTGATCTCGCTCAGCCATTATAGTAATTTTACGGTATGCGTCCGAGAGGCTCTATTCGCGCGTGCGCGCGCACGAGCTGTGGAAGGAGACTTAATTTCATTAGGGATAAAGATCGTCATTATTTTTTCGGCGATCCACCCGAAAATTGCAGCCCGCGAGCAGAAGCGAGCTCTTTTTTCTCTGAAAATATACGCGCGTGTATTCACTAGCGCGCGCCGCTTTGACGGATTTGATATATCGAGGTACTTGCGGGACGAAATTTTTGCTGGTTATTTTTTTTTTTTACGTCGATAATTATCCGAGGTATTTTTTGGCTAATAAGAGCGCATTCTTGGAATTGTAAATTGATCCGCGCTCTGACCTTACACAAATCGTTTTAAACTTGACTCTCCTTATAAAGTATAGATTTAAAAAGACTTTGGTTAATTGGTACTCTTAGCTATATGTTTATAACAATTAGCAAAAAAATTTTTTGTATAAAAGGGGTACAGATTCTCTTTTAATATAAATCTTACAAAAATATAGGCGACTGGTAGTGGAAAGATAAAAAAATTTAACCTTGTATGACCTTGTATAACCTTGTTGAAAAAAATAAAAAAAAAATAAATTCATTAAGTTACCGTTAATGAAAACTACCTGTAAGTCATTTGGTATAAGTAATGGTTACACAAGACCATCTAAAAAAAGAATCGCAACAAACTCAACAAACTTGTCCTACCGCGCGCCTATAAATAATACATCTCCAACTAAAACCATCCCATCCCAAAAAAACCCCATATTAACTCGAAACCCGATTAAACGTAGTTTCTGAAAAACCTATTAATTCAATCAAGCATTCCGCCATAAATCCTCTCCCGCGACGCACCTACACGTATAGCTCATCGTTAGAAACCTCGCGAGCGCGCAGCATCGATTTCGATACACATCTGGCGTGCAGAGCGCGCATCGCTTCTGAATCTGACGCAGCATCGCTTTTTCTCGAGAGCCCGGCAGATCCGCCAGGAGACAAAAAGGAAAACGTCGACGACGACGGGCTCAAGCGAGCTCTTGAGACTGGTAATAATAATAACAATGTCGCGTCGCCGCGGCACATCCGGTTGGGATCTCCAGAGCTCTACACACACACACACACACACACACACACACGTAGAGGAGAGCGGCGACGGCGATAAATCGGCTATCGATCCGGCGTCACGTAACTCACAGCCGTCTGCCCGACAGCCAAGTTTTTCTGCGCCCAGCGAGAGAGCTGAATGATCGGAGCTGAATCCTTCGCGGACTGATGAGCCTCGGGAAAGTAGGCTCGGGTATATACGCTCGTATACGTATAAACGGATCGCCAGGACCTCCGTGGCGCGCGAGCGCGCTGGTTCGCGCGCGGACATTCTTGGCTCGCGCGCGGTCATTTTTATCGAATTGCTGATGACGCGCGAGAGGAGCACATATGACGCACGGGCGTACTTATGGCTACGGATACGAAGCCGCGAAAGCTACTCGTAACGTCTCGGTCCCATTGTTCGCGCGGCCCGAGCGGGCATTGTTTCTTTATTAAATGAGCTGGTTGCGTATTGCGCCGATGAATGTGAAGTTTGGATTTCATGGCCAACGCCTGGCGTCTGCTTTTTTCAGCGAGTCTATTGAAGCTTGGTTTTCGTTAAGTCGATGATAATGGGTAGTTCGTTCGCGGTGGTATACGTAAGAGCTGATGGGAGCTTGTGGTAACCAAAGAGAACGTTTTATATACGTTATCATTGCGAAAAGTAAAAAACGTGATAATTACAACTTTGGAAAAATAAACCTAAGCCTATAGAGTATATAACCCACAGTGTGTGCATTGAATCGTTATGCAACCTGCAAAAAGTCCACTGACGCACTGCACACTGGAGCAGCTTAGAAATTTATTAAATTTCATAATTTTTAATTAGAGCGGAGAATTTTATAGTTCCCGAGCGCGTGTGGGCAGAACAGGTATAAAGACGTCTCATAGAGACGCGAAAGCGAGCTGCGGGAGAAGGAGAGAGCGAGAGCTACCGGTTCACGAGGCGCGCTCACGCGGGGAGATCTCTGGTATTACTTATATTACCTATCACTCGGCCAATCTACGCTCCTGATCGGCAGCGCGCTCGCTCGCTCGCGCTCAGGTACAAGGACTAATTGTTGTCTCTAATTGACAAAGTTCTCAGGCTTAAAGGCCCGAGATAAAACTAGTATTAAGTCCTCCGGGATAACTTTTTTCTCCGCCGTGTATAAATTGTGGAGCGCGCGTAAGAAAAATAACGCGCCGTGAGCGCATTCTTCGCTAAAACTCAACCAAGTTAATGACAAAGTAATTAACGCCGCCGGAGAGAGAAAACCCCCACGTATAGTTCTCGCTAAGCCATTACGCTTCGCGGGAAATTCGCTGGGCCGTGGTTGCTGCTTGCTATATCCATAATGCGGAATTTTTCACACTAGTTCGTGGTCGATGTTCCTTTTTTCTTTCTGCAGTGTGTTAGTTTTTTCTTTGTGGTTTACGTTTCTATTACTTGGGTTTTATTTTATTTAGTTGGGAATTTAATGTGTTGGAGAGTGTAATTGATAGTAATTTAATTGAAACTTTTCAATTACTGTGAGATTTTCGATCAAAGTCCTATTTTTATACATTTTACATTAAGATATTTCTTGGAAAAAATTAAGAAACTGTTTGAAACTGAATGATTTACTAAACTTTAATAGCTTTAATAAAATTTATTACAAGTTTCAAGAAATTTTCTAAAATGTTTAGTAATTTTTTTTATTTTTAGATTCTTGCCGTTTTATAAAACAGAAAAGTAATTTTTCAAAATACTTTTCTTTTAGTGTGAATGGAAAAAATCAAAAAGATTTAAAACATTGTATTATTCTCTTAATAATACGTTGAATTTAAAAGAAGTATGTAAAGCTCATATATTTGCATGATGGAGTTGCATGTTCGTAATGGGTCTGACTGTACCTGAATATTTTCTACTTCAACAAATGCAGATACATTTTTTCAAAAAGTTTAAGTACATTTCTCTTATTAACTATTAATTTATTAAATTAAATGGTTAAATTTTTAATTCCAATATTTTTCCTACTTTTACAAACAGTCCGATTAGCATAAATTTATATCCCACCACAAGTACAAAGATTTTAAATAGATATAATAACTTGTACAAGAAAGTTAAATATAAACCAGAGAATAATTTTCTCATTTGCATAGACGAAGTTTCTGCTATGCCAGTGAAACAAAAGCAAGCCGCATATACCGATTTTGTTTTAGTGGCTTTAAAACAAGTTTCGCCCGCGATTACAAAATTTACAAAGCCAAAGTCAGATTCCGAAAATTAACTTCCAAAACTCCGTTACAGCGCCCGACTAGCGCCGGCCGAGCGCCGGGATCTTATCTTCAAAAAGCGCAAAGCAAACTCCTACAAATATCTTAATTAGACACAATAACTTAAAGCGCGAGCCGCGCCGATAGAAATGCAAATTAAGCGCCGGCTAATTGTAAGTAACTCGAATCACATTTTCTTTCATTCTACATACGCGCAAGCCAACACACACACACACACCAGCCCGTCGCGCGATTCAAGATTTCGCGCTAAGCGAGCAAGTGCATACACACTGGAAGCCGTAGTTATTATCGCATCTCGAGGATGCATTACCATTTTAATCATTCTCACACCCTCTCCTCGCGCGTACACACAAGTGCACTCAAACACTCGGTCGTTCGTTAGAAATAAGCAGAATCACAAGAGCCGGGAGAGATTAGAGCCTCGGCGAGGTGCAGGCGACAGCTGTCAAATAAATGTTGAGAAGAGCTAGAAAAAAAAGCGCTGGCCGAGCGAATTTTCGAGTGAGCCGACCCGACCCTATCCCCGCCTCCGGGCAGAGTTCGCCGGGCGATTTTCCAGAGTTTCGAGTTCTGGAGCGCGCGCGTTCGTTTCCAAGTGGCCGCGGCGCGCCCGGCTAAACGTGTGTGTTTGTATAGGTGGGTATGGCGTGCGGGGGGGCGCCGATCGATAAGTCATCGTTGACGGCGCGCGCGCTGCAGCCGGCGGAACGAATTTCGCTGACGCCCCGTCAGCGCCAGGAACAAAGCGAACTGACGCCCTGGCAAAGTAAATATCTCGTTTTTGCTCTCGCGCGGATCGTGCATTTTTTTTTCTCTGCTTTTTGCGCTTCCGCGCTCCTGGCGCGCGCAATGGTAAAGTGTATGCGTGTATAAGTCGTATACGGTTGACTTTATGCGAGAGCGCGGAGCTATAAAAGCATTTACGAGTTTTCGCCGTTGATGTAAGTTAGAGGCCGTTTTGTTAAATAAAGAACTGTAAAATGACGCGCGCGAGCGCGGGTTTGTAGCTTTTGATGCGAGCGTATACGGGTAATAATGTTGGCAGTGCGTATCGTCGTGTATTTGCCGAGTGTACACGGGCTGTTTGGGATCGGTTCGAATTATTTTGTTCGAGTATGTGTTTAACGTGGTCATTAATTTTTTTTAAATTAGTTGGATCGCTATTGAGTGAATTTTATTTAGAATATTACAATATTTGATTTATACACTCTGTTAAAATGTGAAAATTAGTTTGGATATAAAATTTTACATAAGTAACAAATAAAAATCAGTTTATTAATAATAAAGTTAAAACGAAAATGTTATAAAGTTTTAATCAAACAATAAATACGATAAAAAAAACATTTCACAAATAACAAACAGATTCAGAAACATATGAATCCTAGCCGGCGGCGACGATTTTCCAAAATTTCAATTCTCCGCACAACAAAGACATCTCCCTCTCCCTCATCCATCCATTGTTATTTGGCCAAACACGCGCCTAACCGATTCCCCGCGTGATCTTAATTTTTCGCACGACAAGCCGCTCGCTCAGCCGCAGCTCTCGCGACTCTCGCGCTCAACAAAGTACTCCTACACATACAGCCACACACAAAGCTCCCTTAGGCGCTTGATGCGCGGGTGGTGCTCATCCCCTTTGTGGGCGCAAAAGCCGGCATACTGCGGGGCGCGCGTGGCCCGGGGGCCTAACGGGAGGAAATTTTCAGGGGTGGATTTCGCGCGTCAATGGCTTATTAAGAAGCACTTGTTTAAAGGCACCCTCGACCGACTGCCTCGAGCCAATACGACCGCGACGAGTCGATCTCTCCTCTCTCTCTCTCTCTCTCTTCGTTTCTGCGCCGGAGAGAGAGCCCAGAGCTGGAAATATAAATGGATGAAACGCCGGGGTGAACCACCCTTTGCGGCACGTCGTGTCGCAGTAATTGAAGTTATTGCAATATTGTGTCCTGTCAGGCCGTCTGTCCGTGCGCGCGAGCAGCACACCGCAGTTGAGCTAGCGAGCGAGCGCGAGCTAGTCAAGTTTGCGGGATTGTGTAACGTGCCACGCCCGGTTTAATCCCGCTGTCACAAGCTAATAGGAGACCAAATATAGAAGAGGCCGATTGTGCGGAGAGCTATGTGTCTGCTCTCTTTCTCTTATTGTGCGAGTCGAAATTTTCTTTGACTCTGATTTGGAGTTGGTTGTGGGTGGGAGATCTAAATCGAAGTAAGAGGTGATGAGTAGCGCAGTAAAGTTCGTTATGGAGCTTTCGTTTTAGGATTTAATGATGATGTGGAGAATCAATCTGTATTGTAGTACTTTTTTTTATATTTCTTTTTAGATTAACCCGAGATACTATAAGTAAAAATTTGAATCTTAAAGGAACATTGTTTCATTTTTTTATAGTTTAATGAATGATAGAAAATACAGTCTTGTAAGTATAGCATTTTGGTAAAAAAATTGCTCAAGATGAAGATTTAGTAATCAATTAAAAACAATTGTATTATCAAATTAAAAAAAATTAATTGATACGGAAAACGATAAGATTCCACCCAAAACAGTGTCCTTATTAAACATCCCTCAAACTAACATCAACATACAATACAAAACATCCCATAACATATCAATTTGCCTGTTTTTTTCACCCAACTTTCCCAAGTGTCAGTTCAGTCCAAAAAAGCAGTATAAGCCAGGCAGCAAGCGCAAGAGCAGAGAGCCAGAGCGCAACTAAGAGAGGGAGAGAATGAGAAAAAGCGAGGGCGGAAGAAGATATAGAGGGAGTTCCCTTTTGTCCGACCCGAAGTATCCGTGCCATTCCCCGCTAATGTATGCACCGAGTTTCTCCTCGGCGATGACTCGACTTTGCATGTGTGTACGTCTCCTGTATATACGTGTGCGGCCGCGCGCAGCCCCCATAGAAACGGCCAAAGAGACGAGGGAGACCCCGACGCTCGTTCGGCTTTATTGAATTTTGGGACCGTTCCGAGGGAGGCGCTCGAGATATAAAGAACGAGCGACGGAGGAGGAGAGACGGAGAAGAGAGAGAGAGAGACGGAGAAAAAGCGATGTATAGTGCGAGCTTGTACGTAGATTGTGTAGAGGAGCGACGAAACGCGCTTATAGCTGAGGGACGCTGCCAATCAAAATTAATTCACGTTGCCGGCGTCGCCTGCTCTGTATTGCTTTCTACGATATAACTGCGGTTTGTTAGCCGTCATTCATGCGGCAGATTCAATTTTTCGCGCGTCATGTTCCGAGCGGGGCTTTTTTTCGCTTCTTTTTTTATTTTTACAGGCAAATCCTCTTTTTGTTTTCCTTTGCCGCCGCGATTGATTTGTATTTTGTGATGAGAATTCGGAAGTAACAACACATTTTTGTGATGGGAGTAGTGCATTAGTTTGTTTTTCGCGAAAAAGGATTAATTAATGTTTTCAAATATTTTTATTTAAGTAACAATAATCATTCGTTGCCTCACAACAGTTTTAAAATCTTATTGACACATTTTCTTTAAGTAATTCTAGTAGGCATGAACTGTTCGTAACTACATTTTGTATGAAATGAACTACCCTTTAATAATCACAACAATATCCTATCAAGCATAACTCACGAATAAGTAGTGGAACTATTAAGATAGTAGCAAGTGCTCACAAAAGGCACACAAAAGCATACATCTCATTAGTAAATAACTCCCGTAACATCGGCTAAAAGAGAGTTATCAATTGGCCAGTCCATAAATCGAGGAGTATTTCAAAGCGGCAGAGCGATAAAATATACGTGTGCCATTGGCAGAGGGAGGGCAGAAAGAAAAACAGGTGGAGCGGGAGAGCAAAATCTCTCTTGTGCGCGCATTACAAGCAGCGGCGCAGCGTCGGCGTCGACTCTGCGGAGCCGTCTATTCGGATGTCGAAGTGGTTGTTGCTATTCAACTGGTTATGGATGGCGCGATAAAGCACGCCGCCACGAGCCTTCCCACCTCGGCATATAGCCACCTCGGAGATACGACCAATTAGCCCGTGTGCCAAGTAACGTTTCTGATCGCGCGGGGCCCCGGCGCATAAGCGCTGGAAGGACGTTTTAAGCCGGGGCGAGCGTTTGGGGCCGCGCGCGCAAAAAAAAGGCCATCGCGCGCGCGCGCGCGCGCGCGTACATAACTCAGATTCTTGGCTCTGGATTCACGGGGTGTTAGTGCGCTGAAATATTTTCGCCGAGCGTGACTTACGATAACCTGCCACAACGTGAAATATGCGCTTCCGGCAATGTTATATGCCCGTATAGCTCTGCCTCTGCGCCCGCGTGTTCACGAGACCGAAAGTCAGAGAGCTCTGTGTGTGTGTCTGTGTGTGTGTGTGTGCGTTAGCCATCGCTTCTTTTTCACATTCGTCAGGTTCTCTAACTGCCGTCGCTGGCTGCGGCTTGAGAGGCGAAAAACTTGGCGTAAATACTCGCCAAAGACAACAATGTGAAAAAATTGTACGAGCGACGTTTGCTTAACGCACCTGTTTGAGGAACTGTATGGGCTTTTAAAGCGTTTCTGTGGTTGGATGGAAGTACAATTTATAGAATAATTAAGATTTTTGTATGTAAGTTTATATTTTTATATAAAAATGAGTTGTTACTGAATTTAGTACAAGATATAATAGAAAAGTTAGTTTAAGGAGATACTATACCCATATTTACTAATTTATCTGCTTATTAACTATTATCTAACGTGATAACAAAATTTTTACAATGATGAGACACTTTTTTGGACATAATTTAGTTCAAACGTCTTTCTTACACAGTTTGTAATAATGACTTTAATTTGTGTTACTTCGACTTGAAATTATTGTCAGATGACTTTACTATTAATAAGTTCAAAAATACTCTGTCACCTAAGATTGTCTTCGTGTGTACATTCCAAGGGTAACGATCTCAACCACAATATATTATTTTGAAAAGTTAAGAAATAGCATGGTTGGTAAAAAGTAAGTATGAGACCTCTTAAAAATTGAAGAAAAAAAAATACAAAATTATGAAGAAAACGATTTTAATGCAAAATTGAAGATACGATAGCTCAAACAAACATAACGGAGTAAAAAATTGAGTAGGACTTAATTTAATGTGCAACTGAAATAATTTGTTATTGGTTATATAGTTATTTACGACACAAGTGCGGTAAAGTAATATTAACCTTCCGAGGGCGTTTACGCACGAGTGAAGCAAGTGCTGAAAGTTTACACGATATTTAAATCTTTTTATCGCCCATGTATCATACATAATTTTCTGAAACGACTTGCAGAAAGCTTGTTTTTCCACACGGAGTACAGAAAATTCGTTTTTTCACACAGTGAGTGGAAAGTTCCTTTTCCCGCACGGTCGGTCGGTAATGCGTGTGGTAAAACAAGCTTCCCGCATGTCGTGTCATGGGCATAGTAAAGTCATTTTAACCTCATCTAAACGTCTATACGAGGATAAAATTACTTTACCGCCCTTGTGTCGTAAATAACTATTAATGCATGCTTTTACGGCAGAGCGTGCGAGAAAACAAACTTCCCGCACGCAGTGTAGAAATAGTTATTTTCGATACAAGTGTGAGAAAGTGAATTTAACCCGTGTAGACGTTTGCGTCCGAGCGGAGCCAGGGTGAAAAGGTCACACGAGGTTAATATCACTTTCCCGCACATGTATCGAAAATAACTAATTTAAAATTATAAACTTTCAAACTACATGGACTGTTGTCTTTACATTTAATCATAAATAATAAAAAATATTGAATATAATACAAAATATACGCACCTTCATTAATCCTGATAATCTCTTGTAGATGATTTGTATTCTCATGCTTCATCCATCTAGCTTTCTCTTATCAACTTCCCTTAATTGCTGCATTAGCTCACTTCTCAGTCGCATTGACACAAACTTAGCTACTACTTCCCCAAGTATTTGAAATTTTTAGCCATCAACCACCGACATTTAATCCCTAAAAATCCATCGCGTCGCCACAAAAGACATCACCAATCAGCGTCGAACCCATCCAAGCCGCTCGCGCCATCTATCCTCGAGCGCCCCCTACCTCCGCGCGCCTGCGCACTCGCGGCCAAAGACTCGTGACTCTCATCCTACCCGCAATCTCACTCTCTCCCTGCGCATTGCTGCAGCTGCAACGCTAGCAGTCTCTTTTCCACTCCCTGGCGCGCGGTGTCAGCCGGAGCACTGCGAGCCTGCGCTGCGCGAAGTGCTATCTGCGTATATACGTGCCGAACGAGAGAGAAAGAGAGAGAGAGAGCGGCGAGTCGGCCCGCTCGCGCGACGAGAGAGAGTATGGTAAGTAGCTACACCCCTGCCGTCGCTCTCGCGCGCGCGCGCCATTCCCCCCTCCCCCGCGCACGGCTATACTTTGCCGCCCCTCTCGCCCGCGTCCCCCCGCGCCACTTTCTTTCGCGCGCGGACCAGGAGCGCACGGAGTGTATCTATACCGCCGTGAATTACTTTTATGTGCCTTGGCCCGGGATTAGCGACGAGTCGAGAGAGCTTGACCGAAGCCCTGAGATAGAGAGAGAGAGAGAGAGTTAGTTTATATCCTTTATCTACTGGCGCGTCGCGCCGACGTCGACGGAGCTGGTTTAATGAGGCTCCGTAGTGGGCGAATTTGTTGAGAGCTGTTTTTGGGAATTGAATGTGGCGGCTGGGGGAGTAAGCTCTTACTCCGGTTGGTTTTGTATTAAATATTGCGCGCGGTAGTTGGCCCTTAGTCAGTGCTGTTTATGCGACTTGGCGCGTGTTCGTAAATTTGGTGCTTATTTTAAAAGGCGTAAGCAGATTAGGGGTCGGTCTTATCGGGCGGAGAGTCACTATGTAAGGTTTTAGATAGTTTAGGTAGCTAGAATCGATATTGAGATGATTTTTCGGAACGGTATATTTGTGAATACAAAAATATGACGCATCGTTAATGCAACTTAAAACTAAATTAACTATTTAAAAAAAAGTTTTTTAAAAATAGTAAATTATGCTTCCAAGGAGAAAAAGAGGTATGCGTATGATTGATCAACACTAATAGGCAGAAATTACCACTTTTCTAACAGGGAGCAAAAATGGTACTTTCAGCCTACTGCCGCCAAAGAATCGACGTGAAAAAAATTTAAATATTGCATTAAATTTTCTTCACACAAACTTAATTGTAGTTAATGTTGTATATTTCTAAATTCAAAATAAGGTATTAGATGTGCTAACTTCATTCTGTTGTATTGTCAGTTAATCAGATCGCGTTGTTATAAGTAGGTTTACAATATTCTGTCATCATTTCTTTATAGAAGGAAATAAAAGATTTTAACATTTTGTTCCTTCATTTTTATGTTGACACCTTGTCCCTTCATCCTTATCTTGTTTTTACAATGTCATATATTTATACAGTCCTGAATACAGATTTACTTAAATAGTCTTGAAATGACCCAACATTCTTTTCATATTTTATATGAAAAATTTTATAAACTGCAACATTTTACATAATTATGCATAACATAAATCGTCTAATAAATTATAATGTATTCAATTTAAAAAAATTAGAATAATTCTAATTCAGAATCCGAGTTCTTAATTTTTACATTTTCAGGTGATATTTTTCAGAAAAATAAAGCTTTACGCATAACACCCAATTACTCTAACAATATAATACCCAAAGTATCAGTAATTCCAAGAGAAAGAAATTAGCAACATGTAAATACTACAATACAACATCTCCTTAAATCACAGATATCGCTTCTCCCTCATTCGAAAAGCGCAGCTCTCAGCCTACCCAGCTCAATATAAAATTGATTCATTCATTTATGCAAATGCAGAGCGCGCGAGATAAGTGGTTGAAAACACTTATCAAAAGGGCGCCATGATTACAATAATCAGTCAGCTGGGCACGCTCTCCTTATTCCTTTTTTTTTTCCCTCCACCCATGATTAATACCGTCCGTACACTCCTCAACGGACACGAGCCGCTGCAGAGGTTAGCGTGACGATTAGCTCCGCGGGGATCTCGTGATGTGAGACACGTGCCTCAATCAAAACACAGAAGAAGACCGGCGCGCGCTGCCCAAGCGCGCCGAGAGTGAGAGAAGCCAGCGCATGCCAATGTAAAACCTATTATAATGGCGCGACGCTCCGTCTCTTTTGCATTCTCGCTTCCACGTTTGAATACATTACCTCGCGCTGGCCGACCGCAAGATTCTCTCTCTCTCTCACTCCCCTTCTCTCTTTCTTGCGCTCACTGTCTCTCTCGCTGTGTATATTTAAGTGTGCCGCGCTCTCTCTCGAAAAGAATCTATCATCGCCTCTTTATTAATCTTTCGTGAAAACTTCAGAGCGGATCTGTTTGTTTTGGATTGATAATTAGTTTGATCCTTATCTTTTGTTCAATGAATTATTGATGAGCTTATTTAACGTATGTTTTATTTATACGTGCGCGCGAGCCGCGTGAATCAACTATTAAAATCGCATTAAACGCTCATATAGAAATATTAATGAGAGCCGCTTCTCGGGCGCTAAGTGACTTTTTTGTTGCCCCCGAACGAAAGCGAATGCGAAATTTAGAAGAATGAATTACTTTGTCAATTGGAATGCTTAGATTAACATATGAATGTCGTCGGCTTGAATAAATTGCATTTTCGTATTAGTGAACGAGCTTTTTTGCGGCTAAAGAAAATAATGCTGATTTTATTGAATGATCGATCGTTAAAAGGTGTGAATTTGATAACTATGTATATATTTATGAAAAAGAAATGTGTTCAAAATAATGCGAGGAATTTTAAATTCACTAATGCGACTGATTTCGTATTCTGTATTTAGTATAATGATCTCGTTTGTTTAATTTTTTACTCGATGAAGCGTTTTATGTTTTCATTTATTACAAATGTTTATTCAAATATACATTTATTATTTCATAAATTCATAAAATTATTTACCAAGCCAATAAAAACTTGTTAACAGCTACTGATTCTAAAAACTTGTGCCTCGTTAATGATGAGATATAAACAAAAATAATAATACAAACAAAATTTATCACTCGTTTTTTTTATATAAATATAAGTATAAAATCCATAAGATTAAAAAGCTCGACAAAAGCTCTCCTAACGTATTTTTCATCATTTACCCAAAGCAAGTCATAAATCTAAATTTACGCTATTTATATAACCGAACGCAATAAATAGCCGAAGATTTACATCGCGGCGAACAACAGCGGCCCCCAGAACAGCACCATGGATTTTCAATACAAAACTCATGGGCAAAAATAAACATTCCGGCCGAGCGCTGGTCCGCTCTCGCGGTAAACAAAGGAAAAATCATGAATGAAAGCCGATTTTTGTTGCTCTCCGGCTCGCACTCGCGCGCGCCTATGTATGCACCAGTCCCCCTCTCTCCTGGGGTTATACTCAACCTCTTTGTTTCCTCTGGGCTCCAGCGCGCGCTATCCAGCCTCTCCTCCCCCCTCGCGATGCGCATCCTCCCGGTCATTGTATAAAATCGCGCAAGCGGTGTCCTTTTTTTACGCCATACTCGGTAGCACTCTCTCTCGATATCCTCATTATTCCGCTTTGCCGAGTCCCTCTCCACAGCTGTATATGTGTGTATATATATAGGCGAGGAGCGGAGAAAACGGACGCGGCGAAGGAGACAGTGCAGGCTGCGTATAGAGGAGGTAGGGAGCCGGCGAAGGAGAAGTAGGAGGAGGAGATGCTTATTAGCAATTGTAATGCACAATCGCGGAATGCAGGGGAGCCGGCGATGCCTTGATACGGCGACGCCGGTACACGTGTTCCTTCTAACACGATTCTCGAATCTTGCGCGCGCTCGCCTACCGAGAGAGGCTCGCTTTAATCGATGTCCCTCCGCCTCTATCTCGGATTCTTGGAATATTAAGCGATTGAAAAATTACCCGGCCCGGGCATTTTCGATCGGACGCCGATTTTCGCGACGATTTGTCGCTCTCGGCCGAGTTCGTTAGGTTAACAGCCTCTTTGAGTGTTTTTTTTTTTTTTTTTTTGGATGTTTGGGTTGTTGCGAGATCGGAAGATCGTTTTGTTTCTGATCAGGAGTTGCTTGTTATACTTATTTTAATGGGATAGGAACTTTCTAACGAATTCTTGTATTGCACAGGGGTTCATTATTTTCTAAGATTATTCTGCATTTTTCAAATATATTTAAGATCAGTATAAATCTTTGATCAACATTTTCAACATTTCAACGTCGTTCTCAGAAAAGGAAAAACTCTAAGTAGTAAAAGTCAGATACAGCGAGACTATACAATGTTTAACAATTAAACTATCTTTTTTCTGAAAAAATTTGCACAGACGTCGTAATGATCATCGATCACGCAGATCTCATCGCTTTAGAATCTCTACAAACCTCACAATATTAAATTAACCTTCCCCAAAAAAATCTAACCAAGATCTACCGTATCCAAGAACGTAAGCCCAGTCGACCAATCTGCAACTAATTAATCCACACATTAATTTCCCATCGCGCACCAGGAAGCCTCCAAAAGGAAACGTCAATCGAGTTCGCGAAGACGCTCTCTCAGAGATAACTCTCGAATTAACAAGCCCAGCACATCTAATTGTACAAGGGCAGGTGCTCGCCCATACACACGTAGGAATACGCTTGCGCCGAAAGGCGACAGGCGATTGATCGCTCATAAAGGACACGCCATCAGTCCGGCTAAACGATCCTCGCTCGAGGCATGTGCAAGTCATGCCAGCACGCGCGCGCGCGCTCCAGTATAACCAGCGCGTTATACTAGCTGCCCGAGAGCGGCACTTCTGCATATAGCGCGTGTGCGGATGTATCAGCGAGTTGCATCTAACGCAAGCACAGACTGGCTCCACACTCTCCGAGACCTATATAGGAGCCTGTTAAGCGGAGGAGGGGGGCAGGCTCTTATCGGCATCGGCTATCGCGCGGCCGTTTAATGGCGCGGCCACTTATAGGGCACGTGAAAAACCGATTCGCGGAATATAATAATTCAAAAGCCAGCGCGCGCGCGCCGTGTGAGTTTCGTGCCGTTTATGCCTCTAGATGCGCGCCTACGCTTTGAGCCGAGTTAGTGAATTCTGCATGTGAGCAGGCGAGCGGCAGCGACAATAACACACCAGAGAGGTGTATAAGGAAATATCATCTTCGCGCGCATGTGCGCAAGCAGAGAGCGAGATTTTATCGTTTTCGGGCTGGCTGTGTGAGCTGGTTGAGAGCGAGAGAAGTAGTACTAATATTTTATGTGGCTTTGCATAACCGTCATTTTTAATATTTAAATGCTCTCCCATTCGATTCAACGTGCGCGCCTTTGCGCAAAGAAAAATTATTGATTCTTAAAAACGATTTGCGCGAGAGCGAAACGCCGAGAGGCCGGAGCGACTGTGCCCCATTCGTAATGCGCGCTTGCGCAAATTTGGATCGGTAGTTTCGTGATTTAGGATAAGTCGGTTAATGCAATGTCTGTGGGTTGTGTGCCAATTGTTAACGATTCCCAGGGCGATTCTTATGTGAAATTATAATTTTAATTATTAAAATTGTTAAAAGAGTTTTAACTCTTTTTAATCTACATTAATTATGTGTAATGGTATTGTTAGAAATGTTCAAAAAACTAAAAGTTAATTGATGTGGTACATATTTACTCAAATTATCCTTCATTTTTATCAATGTTCATACGAATAATTGAAGTTGATTTCAAACATTAAATATGATATATTTTTACTCTAGTTACAGAATACAATCAATCTACATAACAAATTATATCATCCGTAGCACGTGTAGCCAGTGGTTTATCATACCTGCTATACCTCCACCAATTAACGAAATCAGGCAGGGCATTTTAAGTACAACAATAACAATCACTCGTTCGAATTGTAAAAGCGCAGAGCCGCTAATTAAATAATTTTCTGTAGCTACCGCTTGGCAGGCCCCCAGCGGGGCAAAAATAAATTCCCCCCCAATCGGAATATGCGCATACCAGACGTGCCGGATTAATTGTTTTAATGGCCAACGTCTTGTGCCTCCGCGAGCCATTAAGAGCCGCAATAACAATATAGGAGAGAAAGAGCGAGAGAACAGGTTCCGCTAATGTTACGTGCCAGTCAGACGCACGCGCATTTGATTCTATTATACAAAAGGGTTGACGAGATGAAGCGCTCTCGCGAGACTACATAAATACCGCGTCCCCGGCTAACGTGATTACGTGATATCGTTTCGTATTGCGTAATAAAGATTTTTATCTTGGACTTTAATTTCGCTTTTTATTATGCGCGAGTTATAGTTTGAAGCTAAATTTAGAGATGTTATGCTTAGTCTCTTTTTGACGCTGTACAAGTTTTTTGTTTAAAAAATAAGCTTTAATGATTTATTAACCATTAACTGGCTATTAAATATATTTAAATACATTCCGTATACGGAATGTCTAAAAATGTATTTCTATCCCCTGGAAGACAGAGCAAAGACTAAGAACACTTATAAGCAAATGTAAAATTGTAAAAGCAGGAAATGGCCAAAATTGTTATTTCTTATCTTGCATGAAACGTTTTTATACGTTTATTTAAAATTCCTTGACCTAAGTTATCATAACCTCAATCTTTATTTATTTTGTGATTAATATAAGAAACTTTTTTATTAAAAACAGGGATTCATAAAGTTGACAAAAAGATTCTGATACATTGATTGTTTGTGAATCACGCTTACTAAATATTAGTATAGATCTATTTTACGCTTTTCAATAAAAATTGTGGCAACTCTTTACTTTATCACTTACTAGACAAGAAATGGCTATTAGTTACACTAAATAAAAAAGATCAGAAATAGCTAATAATATGCTAATATAAAAGTTGCTATTGTTTCCGTCTATTTCTTAAGCTATAAAATGTTAAATTACCATCAAAAAAGCATTTCATACAAGATAAGAAATGGTTGATTAAGCTGGCTTATTTTTGGTTTGGTGTCTAGCAAATGGCTAGTTATTGGGTATTTCCTAATTTGTATTTCCACCAGGGCGCTTAAAAAGGGAACGGTCAAAAATTCAACAAAATTCAACAATTCTTAATGACTTTTAATGAAAAAAATTATCAACGTAATAAAAATCGTTATTATAAGTAATAATCAGATTCATATTGTTAATAATTTGAAGATATTAAGAAAAGACATATTTATGCCTATCACTTATAATAGTCATATTTCATACGTTATCACACCTCTTAATATCATTTAACAAAATTATGTTTTAACAATGTAAATGAAAAATTTTTTGAAAAACATACCAGACTCTTAATAACAAGCTTCTCATCCATTCGACTCCAAGGTTGTGACAGTCAGAAAATCATTTCATAATCATCATAGTTCACGGACGACCAGCCATCCAGCCATTACGACCTCGAGAAATCCGTACGATCCACATTCCTCCAGGCCTCTCTAAACCTATATTAAAAGCATACATCAAACTCTAGTACCTAAAGAGCCCACCGAGAAAGCCCGAGCGCGCAAATAAAATTTTCCATATTCCCTCTTTGCCCGGCTCTCACGCAATTTTCCATCCCCCTCCTCGTGACGTTTGATGTCCGCCGGCATCACCCCCCCCCCAGTTCACCCTTCGTATACACGACGTTAACCCGAAGTGAATGGTCCTGACCGTCGCGCTGCAGGGGTGGTAGATTTTAACTTCGGGGTGACTTAGAGACCGAGGAGCGTTATCTATTTTGACAGGGCGCGGTGTACGCCCGCGGTCTGTCGCCCGGCTCTTCTGGGTAATTGCGTTTTAACTATGCGAGGAGAGCGGCTCTAGGAAACTCTTTTTTTCTTCTCCCTCTTGCGCCTGTGTGTATCGATTGCCTTCGGTGTTGGGGAGAGAGAAAAAAGGAAAGTTCGCCTCTCTTATGGCGTTTATGCAAATTTTGCCTTTATTGATTTTTTAATCTCTTTTTTTGCTATTTTTTTTGCCGGCTACGGTAGTGTCGGGGCTGCTGCTGGCTGTGCAGGAGGAAAAGTTTCTTCGAAATTATCTTGCCTTTCTTGTGCAGTTGTGCGTTGAGTTTTCGTTGAGGCAGGGGTTGATTTATATGTTGTTGTTTTAAATAGTGGGAGCATTGTTTGGATCAAATGATCAATTAATGAAACTTGTTGTGAAACTAACTTAGAAGTTACTGTAAATACTGTAATGGTTCGAATGTAGGTCAAAGGCAATTTATCAATTTTCGAGATCACATAAAAGTCATTTTACCAAAATGTAATCTAATAATTGTTTTAAAAAAAATTATTATGCAATAAGCTAATAATTATAGTGTTTCTTAATTTCTAATTATTAAATTAAAGCAAATTTAAAAATATAAGTACTCTAAAGAATACTTTAAATTGCCATCACAATACATAAATAATTTAAACGAAGGAAGATGCAAGTATGGGAGATCCAAGTGAAATTTGATTATACAATAAAATTTTCATGGGTCGTTTTGGACGCCGGTATAGTTTCCAATCCTCGCTGTGTGTGCAATATGGCTCTTAATTTACTTGATAGAATCGAACGATGTCTGCCAATTAAAGTAACTGCTATTGGTTTTCGCTTAATCAGCGATCGAGGGTTCGCGCTCCAATAACAAAAGCTTTTAGGAATTCTTTTCGGCCCGGTACCTTCAATTATATCTAAAAGTTCAATTTGTATAATATTATCACTTCTTCAATGTCTTCTTCATTAGAGTTAGTAATGAAAACAGCAATTACAGTACTTCTACTAAAATAACCAACTTAATGTGAAGCATTACAGAAACCAGATTAAACATCTAAAAATCGTACATCCCACAATGAAATAATTGAAACTAAATCCTCATTACCATAAAATATTCACATATTCCAATTGATTTCTTAACGGGCAGTATCATTACGAGTCATCCGAGGACATTTAAAGATACTCAGCAGCTCTCGAGACCTCGCGCACACTTAAAAAAAAAAGAAGCCTTACGCGCATCCTTCGTTTTTTCGGTACGCGCGCTCGGAGAGTGACGGGGACAAAAAGCAAACAACAAAAGCTGCCGGCAATGCAGAGGAGCAGAGAAACGATATACGCACTCTGCGAGTGAGAGAGAGAAGGAGATAGATAGAAAAAGAAAATACGAGGCGTCTGGCGTCGCGGTATCGTTGCCCCGGCGAGACGCGCAAGTGTCCGTTAAGCTAAGCGGATCCTCGATAATCCGGATTACGTATTTGCCCTGCCATCTCGATCTCGCTCGCGCCGGAGCGAGAGCTATATAGCCCGAAAGACGCATTTGCTCGTCGACAAACATCGACTCCCGGTTTAACGACAAGCCTCGACACTACCCGCCGGGATATCTTTGCTGCGCGAGTCTTAAAAATTTATTTATGGGTTGATATGGCTGACAATGCGGTTTGAGGATTGTGGGGATTGATTATTTATAATAATGTGGGTGGGGTGTTGAGTATTTTATGTTGATAATTGATACGAGTTTGTATAGGAAATGTATAAAATGTTAATAGAATTTCTTATAACTACATAAAAATTTTTGCTTTTAGATTATTATTGACTATAATCAATAATAGTCAATATAAGCAAATAAAATCAGAAAGCATTAAACCAAAAATGTTTTACTTCAAGTAGAGCAATACAAAGTAAAAATTTCCACTTACTACGTTCCCGTTGCCAATTATAACTCCCTCACTACCTAAAATTTTCAAACCATGCAATAAATCTAAAGCAATTTAGGTCACACAGTAAACCGCCATTACAGCCAGGCCTACGACACCCAGCCGCTCTAAGAAAAAAAGGCGCACATACCCCATTGCAGAGAGCGACGATAAAATCCGTCGTCGAAATCCATCGGCGCGGCATTTACCAGCAGGTGTTGCCGCGAGCTTAACTGTCCTTGCCACTATATCCAGAGAGAGAGCGTGGAGAGCGCGTAAATTACCGGATGCTAACCCAAGTGCTTAATTCGAGCCGCCACCGAGACAGCCTCCATCTCGGCCTCAGCCATAGCTCCGTCCAATCGGCCGCTAATTTATGCGCGCTGCAGCTGCAGAAGCTGTGCGCCCCCACACTTCCGTCGCAAAAATATGAAGCTCCCTTGCGAAAAATCCCGAGAGCCCGTCGGTATGCGCCCATATATAGCCAGGCGTGTGCTGCATTATGTGCAGAACGCGGATCGATACGTTGCGGGGGTGTGTGTGTGTGTGTGAGTGTGCCGGGGCGCCGATCTTTAAACGCCGCCATTAGCGATTGCGTGCGCGCGCGATGGAGGGTGGGGGGTTGGTGCGCCGGGGAGCTGCGATCAAATGAATATGATGAAAGAGTGGCGGCATTAGGAGAACGTGCCGTGCATACTGATTTGCGGCTGATTGATTGGACCCCTTTACCCAGCGCAGCGTCGTCGCCGCGCGCACAAAGCTGCACCCGCCGCTTGCTACCACCCCTCGCTCTCTATCTCTCTCTCTCTCTCTCTCGCTCTTTTAGAGAGAGAGAGAGAGAGAGAGAGAGCAGTACGCGGGCCGGGCAAACCTCGTTGCGCGATATTATCAAGCGTTCCATTGTTGTCGCGCGGGCGCGCGCGCCTCGCTTCACCACCGACGCGTTTGCTTCTGTGTATGTATCTATACATTTAAATGTATGTGTAGGTATATATATATAGAGGTGTGTATAGAGCGCTATGGTAGCGGCGCGGTGGTAGTCAAGCGCGTTTACGCCCGACTGAGAGGGAGAAACTCGAATTTCACAGGTTTCCGCAGGCAAGATCAAGATATGTTTACATTCACTTTGTACCTTGGTAATGGCGGAATAAGAACAATGCAAAGAACAAAAAAAGGACGCGCGAGAAGGCACCAGAGAGAGAGGGAGAGCGCGGTAGCTGCTCGCGAAAAAGGTAGATTTTAAGCCGATAGCTGCATCTCTCTCTCTTGCTCTCCTCCCCACCCCCGCGCCGCGCGACTTATAACGTGGAGGGGGAGTATATGAGTTCTCGAAAGCGATATGTACGT